>JAPYYD010006312.1:0-11280 GCA_028551405.1 Uromys caudimaculatus
GCCTCTAACATCCTCAGGCCCAAGGGCCTTTCCTCTCTCCCTGATGGCCATCGAGGTCATCCTCTGCCACATATGTGGTCCAAACCATAAGTCCATCAATGTGTATTCTTTGGTTGGTGGTCCAAACTCCAGGAGGACCGAGGGGGGGGGGGTCAGGCCCATTGACTCTCTTGCTCCCTCCATGGGGCTGCAAATTCCCTCAGCTCATTCAGACCTTCCTCCAACTCCTCCATCTGGGACCTCACTCTCAGTCCAGCGGTTACTTTAAGTGAAACTTGGGCATTCTGAACTTTTGGACTAATATCCACTTATCAGTGATCTCAAGAAGCTCATTATCCAAAGGAAAAAGCATAGCTAATTGGATCCAAAATAAAACAGGCATTTGTGTATCACATATGTCTTTCACTACTTTTGAAATTCTTTATTTTCCTAAATAAATTGTCTCCCTCATGTATTATAGAACAAGAGGATAAACCTTTGGAATGGATTTATTTACATCAAATGGACCATAAAATAATAACTTCTTGCCTTAGTCTTCTTGCTCAACCAGTAACTCAGGGAAGGACCCGAATGCATTTACATGGATTTGATCTTTGCTATATCATTCTAATTTAAACAAATGGTCAGTTTTTAAAAGTCTTATATATCTCTGTGGATAGTCAAATTTCATTTGCAGATTAAATTGAAGCATAGAAAATCAGAATCCTGCTGGTGATCTAACAGATTTTCTCATACACACTGAATTTCTGATAATGATAATTGTCCATCCTTCTTACAATTCACATGCAGATACTCATTTTATTAATGGTTACCCTAATCATATAGGGGGAATCCATGATCCTGATATTCATTAATCTATTAATTCTTATTTTTCTTCAGTCCAATATGTGTAATAATCTGATTCATCTATCATGCTTAATTCATACACCCTTAAACACAGTTTCATATTCTGCTTATGTTTTAGGACTATTTCTGAGAGGAAAATTGTGAGGGTGTGCATCTGTCATTGCAAAAGAACCTGCTAAAACATTATGGCTACCTCTTGGGTCTTCAGCCATTGAGGACATCTCTGGCAGACAAGGAGACAGTGAACTTCACTAGAAAGAGAGGAAACTTCCAGCTAAGTGGTAAAAGGAGACATAGGCCAAATCATCAGAAGTCAAGTCTGCCCACCTGGGGACAAATTAGGCTGTACACATGGAGGAAAAAGTTACTTAACAAATGACTCTCTGATTATGGGTGGACCGTGGGAACATAATTGATTTTATCATCTATGTGAAGAATGAACTGCATTTCATTTTTCCTTGGGATAGAAACCCCTTCCTATTTATATTTCTATTAGAAGGCAAACATCGGCCTATTTTTTTCCAGACACAAGAACTACTAACGATATGAATCTATTCCCCTGCTATTATTTAGATTTTTCTCATTAATATCATGTACCTAACAGTACCAAACATAGTTTGGTTCTCTTTTGGGTGACAGTATTACAAACAATGTTTTCATGGATCTATCATTATACCTTGGTTCTTTATAGGATATTCATGCATCAAATCACAAAAAAATTTATATACAACATATTAAATCAAAACTGTTATGGATATCCTTTTATTGAAAAAAAAAAGTTGGGATCTGTCAGAACACAGTCAAAGATTGCAGATATGCAAGTGAAATTTTGAATGCTTCTTAAAAAACTCCAAGAACCACACAAGAGTCTTTTAACCTCAATTTCTTTGAAACATGGAATTGTTCTTGGAATGTGTTTTCATGCTCCTCTGAGGTGTATGAGATAGGAGTGAGCTTACTTCAGATTTTGTTACACATTTTTGCCTCTTGCAGCTTGCATTCATGTGATCCCTCTTAGGCCTCAGAGTAGAAATTGCCTGATGATCTGAATAAAATTTCCTATTGGTGTTGGTTTCCTATTGGTGTAAGAGTGGAAGGGAAAACTACAGCAAATTTTCTGCTACAGAGCTGGGGATGAGACTAGGACAAGTGGACCTGCAACAGCAGAGGGAAAGTGTTCTCTTAGAGTTTCAATGCTGTGAAGACATACCTTAACCACGTCAATTCTTATAAAGGAAAACATTTCACTGAGGTCTGGCTTACAGTTCATTGAGATCATGTTGGGAAGTATGCAAGCAGACATGGTGCTGAAAGCATAGCTGAGAAGTATACACATGGATCTTAAGGAAGTAGGAGGACAGAGTTACACCGATCTTGGCTTGAGTATGTGAAACCTCAAAGCCCTGTCCCAGTGACACACTTACTCAAAGGACAGATTGACTACAAGAAGGCTATGTCTCCTAATAGTGCTGCTGCACATGAGACATTTTCATTCAATTGCCCATAGGTGGGAATCTTCCTTCATTTTACTCATTGTCCCGCATAAGCATAAGCAACCCTTATGTTGCCTTAAAGTGTGTACTGCAGTTCAGGGCTTCAACGAAGCAGCAACTGAGGAGGGAGAGGTTGAACTACGGAGATTTGTGGAATTGACAGGATACAGGAAGAGAGGGATAGGGATGACTGCAACTGATGATCTGCTGCAGAGCTGTGGGTGAAATTGTGAAATTCAACAGAGGGAAACATACCCAATGGTACTGTGTTTTGAAGATAGGGTCTCCTATAGCCTAAACTGAGATCTAAGGGATAAAGGCTGAGGATACGCTTCTACTCTAAGTCCAGTGCTTTAGGATCAAGAGTGGGTACATCATAGGCTTAGATGGAAGTTGTATGGAATTTATAGAAAATAAATATGCGTTTGTTTACATTTTAAAACATGTTTACTGCGAAAAGAGAAGCAAAAATTACAATTTTATTTAATATTACATCACCAAATTTTTATATATAAGCAAGCATGAAAATAAATATATAAGCCTACAAATATTAGGAATAGATGACTATATAAAAGAGGACATGTCTTCTAGGAAGGTTAAAATGCAGGGATCATAGTTGGACTTTCTGCTTTCTTTGTACAAGAAATGAAGCAACATTGAAAAGCATAGGAACCACTGCAATTTAATACAAAGGGGCTGAGTGTTGGAAAGCCCAGTGACATCAGTACAGAGATGTTCAGCAGCCAGTGGCTTGGGTTCACACTCTGGGTTATCCAAAGTGATAAGATGGAAGATAGAGAGTAAAAGGAGAGAAACATGGTCACTAGGATCAGGATGGTCCATGTGGCTCTGTCCTCATACGCAGGCTTTGGGGACAGGCTGTGACTATGGATGTACTGGACTCGCTGTTTGTGCTTACATAGGAAAAGGGCCATGGAGCCACTGGCCCAGGCCATGATGACCAGACATATAATATCACTTAGGGATAAAATCACTCCTGTTAGTAAGAAACCAAATCTCTCAGGCATGGTGGAGGAACAGTATCTGTGGATTCCTTTGGCAGTCAGGTTTTTACTATTCTGTGGTCCATTTGCAATCTTGGCTACATGGATATTGAGCATGAGGTGCAGGATCCAGCAAAGGAAACAGCAGGCACCAATCCACTTTGAGGATCTAACTCTGAGGCTCAGCCACCCAGAAGTACTGGGGTGAAGCTTAATAGCCTGAAAACTACTGAGGAGGGAGGTAGTGGTGAGGGAGACACCTCTGGCCACTCTGTACAAACAGAGGATAAGCTTACATCCAGCATCCCCCAGGAAAGATGTCAACCCAAAAGTGGCCACTGTCTGAGGAATCCCTTTGGAGAGGAGAACCAGGTCATTTGATATGATGAGCTGATTGAGAATCACGTTTGTGGGTCTCCTCACTTGTGCAGTGAAAACTGGGAAGTTATACCGATGAAAGAGGAAGGAATTGCCAAGGATTCCAGCAGTGGTCTCAATGAGGAACATCATCCCCCAGTTTAAGTTAATGGAAACTAATGCATCCATGTCTAGGACAGGACTGTGAGCTTCCTTCATATGAGTCAGAGAAATACAGAGTTGGGTTGTTCCTTATGGTAGTTTGAATGAGAAAACTCCTCAGAGGTTTTGAATAGATTTGAATAGATTCTTCACAGTTGGAGGTACAGTTTATGACATTATGATTCTTTAGGAAATAATGCCTTGCTGGAGGAAAGCCATCACTAGGAGGAAGGGAGGAAGTCTTGCTTGTATATAGCCTGGCTCCACATTCTGTTTTTTTCTTGTGTGTTTAATCATCCAGCCTCCTGCTCCTCCCTCCTCACTTTTTCTGACTGTTTTGGTATCTTCTTTTTCATAATAGACTATCCTTCTGGAGCCATAAGAAAAAACAAATTCTTCTCTTGTCTACCTTATGTTTGGTTATAATATTTTATCACAGCATCACATAAAGCCAGCATAGTTTATTCCTCTCTCATCTAGAAATGGCTTTTCTGTCAAAACCAGTATTTTTCATGAAGACTAGCATTATGAGCAGACCGTTTTTGGATGTACAAGAGCTTTGAGCAGAGTTTTTTGTAGCCACACACTCAAAGCTCTCCACTCAGTGACTGGAAGTTTCAGTGCCGTGGCATTGCTCTGACAAAGTGATGTGCAGCTCTGTACCTGATAAGCAAGTCCTGTTGACCATGTCGATTTGAGGAAACACCGGTGTTTGCAAAGAGAAAAATAACATAATGCAGAGATCAATTTTTCATCTTTTATCTTTAAATGTGAAAATAAATCACCATCTTTAGAAATAGCCTTGTGAGAGGCAGTAAGCAATGCAGAGAAGAGAGAATGGAGCCAGGCTGCCACAATGTGTCTTCCTTCTTGTATGTCCTTAGAAGATCATGGCTCAGCAGAGAAGGCAGTCGCCAAGCTTCATCACCTGGGTTGGAGCTTGGGATGTCCCTGGTAGAAAAACAAACTAAAATGTTGCAAGTTCTCTCATGCTCTCCAAATGAACAACATGACATATGCACCCACAAACTTGTACATTATAAATAGGGGTGGGGAGTGGAGAAATGGCTAGGTGTTTAAGATAACTTCAGACTTTTTCTGAAAACCCAGGTTGAGTTCCTAACACACACCTTGTCAAGTTCACAGCTTCCTGTAATTTCAGCTCCAGAAGTTTGTCTGTCTCTTTTG
This sequence comes from Uromys caudimaculatus, assembly GCA_028551405.1. Classification (NCBI taxonomy): domain Eukaryota; kingdom Metazoa; phylum Chordata; class Mammalia; order Rodentia; family Muridae; genus Uromys; species Uromys caudimaculatus. The sequence goes on from JAPYYD010006312.1 coordinate 5,051, forward strand.
GACTCCCTTGACACTGCTCTCAAGTGTGCAAATATGTGTGCATGAAGGATAAAATGTATTTTTCTTAAACATATATAATACAATACTTCTGTCTAGAATAATTCATAAGCAATCAAGCACTTGTTTAGAATGCACAAGGTCCAGGATTCAATACTCACTATCATACACATACACACAAAAACCCAACAAAAATTGCATGACAAAAGCAAAGTCAAGAAACTGACCTTGAAGGAATGATAAGAGCCAAACAATAGGAAATCCAGATATCTCACTTGGTAGCAGAACTCTATCTCCACCAAGTGTTTATGGTCCACTTTGCATAGTAAGTTCATCTTTCTGTTAACCTATGAGACAAAATTGCAGGACTTATTTAGGTTTCTTCAGTGGCATTACTTAAAGTAAAACCAGATTAATCAATCAAATTTAATATGCAATATGTGCATATTATAATATAATGTTAAATATATGGTGACCTTAAAATAGAAAAATTGGCCAAATGAGTGGAATCCATATTTAACTCTAGAACTCTTGAGGAAGAAGCAGCAGATATCTGCCAGCTCAAGACTGGTCTGATCTACACAGGGAATTTCAGGCCAGGCAGGAAAACATTGTGAGAACTTGCCTCAAACCCAACAATGCCAGCCCAAATAAGTAATAGAGAAAATATCACAAGAAATACAACATTTTTCAGATTAAAATTAAGATCTATCAAAGGTTAAGAGAAGGAAATGCTAAAAACTGAAATATTTCAAATAGGATTCTTAATTTTCACTATGGCCAAGGTGTGTAGCTACAGAGTAGAATGCTTACCCAAAATGTACAAGCCTCCAGGTCCAATTCTTAGCACTGGGAAAATAAAACTTTTCATAATTAAAAGTAGGCAGACTAAATTGCAGTGCTGCAGGCAATGGAGACCATTCATATATCTCTGAGTAAATAGACTCACTGTGCCCTCAGCAATGAAGTGTGGACACTAGAGACACACGCAGAACCAAGACAATATCTCACCATTTGAGCTGCTAAGAACCCAGATCCCTGTGCAATTTAATAACAGAAGTCATTCCTGCATACACAAACACTCTCTTCTTTGTCTGTATTAAAGGGTTATCTACAGAGAAATGAGTAAAGAATAAGCTGGATACAACTTCTAGAATAAGGACATGAAAACACAGCTCATTTGTGTGATCAGGAACAGGCTGTGTTTTCACTACCTCAAGACAGGATGGGGGAAATGTTGATAGTCTTGGGACTCATACAGGGTATGCAGAATTAACAAGGCACTGTCACTATGGTTGCATGACAGAAACACAGGTATCAATGCACTGTAATTCTTCCTATCCAGAATCCTAAAAAGATCTTAGACGATTTGTGGTGATATTTTTCTTACTTTTGTGAAAAGGTGTATTTATTTTCATCACATGATCTTAGAAGTTTCTGTGACAATGAAATTAATAGGATAATAAAATTCAAATAGGAAAGAGAGGCTATATGGTTGTCTGTGTCTTACTGAAAACACTCAGAGGCATGTTCACAGACCCAACTAAACACAACATGGACCACAGATGTATTAATTGTCCTAGCTAGCCTCACATACATGTAGGCTGAAATAAGTGGATCATGTGAACCCATGTGTTCTTTATCAACTCTGGGCAACATTACTAAAACCTGTCTCAAAATTTTGCATATCTACCCCATACTCCTTAAGACATTTCCAGAGGAAAAAAAGTCTATGAAAAAGAAGGAGGCAACTTACCAAGCCATATTCGGTGAGGCAGTAGCCACTTTGGTCATACTCAGATCATCTGCACAGAAGAGCATTTCATCCCTGAGATAAAGAGTTGGCATTCCATGAGGTCATCCTTCTGGGAGGTGATTATCATTTCTCCTTTCAGTGTACTGACAGTGTCTGCAAGTTTAGAAATCATCTCAGAGAAACACCTGCACCGTGTTCAAATTCCTGAAATCAATTAGAGTTATTAGTGACAATTCAGGCCAAGGTAGGAAATACAGAAAAAAAAAAAAACAAAAAAAAAACGCAGATGGCTAAAGAACACCACGTGGAATTGGTTGGGTACACAAGGGCACCGAGGTCTGGGAGGTGGAAATAAGCTTGACTGTGCATCTTGCCACCTTGAGGGCTTTACTTCTCAGTGTGATTATTTGTCAGTACAGAGAAATTGCCACCATGCCTACCTAGATGTGGGAAGATGAGATGATGTGGGTAGGAGTGACTTGCTTGGTCTGACATTTGTTCCCAGAAGAAAAGGACAAGACTCTCAGAAGTGAATTTGCAACAGTCTTTATTAACAGTTTCTATGGCAGGATTAGGACTTGTGTGTCTCATTGGTGCTTTTCGTTCATAAGAAAAAGACTGGCACCAGGGATATGGCTCAACACGTAAAGGTACTTACCTCCAGGAATGATAACTTGAGTTTGATCATGATGGGGACAGCATACACAGGGATGGCATCTGGGACCCTAAGAAGCAGGAGACATACCCCTCCAGGGGACCCGCCATCAGAAATAAGGAACTGCCCACAGCAGGCCTAGATGGAGTCATCTTAGAAGCCCAGGGTCCAGAGGGGGTGGGGAGGAAGGAGGGAGGGAGGGAGAGAGAGAGGCAGAGGGAGAGGGAGAGGGACAGGGACAGCGACAGGGACAGGGAGAAGGAGAGGGAGCAATTTCAAGCCTTGAAACTTTCCTGTCAACTTGTACCCGAAAAAGTTGCCTGTGTATTTATTATGCACCTTCGGGATAACCTTGCTTCCAATTGAGAATCCCGATTCTGTGTCACTTCTGGAGCCCGACATGATCCCTTGGACTCCTTGGGACAATGCAAAAAGGAGAAAACAGACTCACAGAAGTTGTACTTTGAACCCTGCACATAATCTGGATCTGAGAGAGAGGGGGGAGGGGCAAGAAATAACTAAATAAATAAATAAATAAATATTCAATTAAATAATATTTTAAAAGCTGGCAAATTTCTATCTCCTATCTTTTCTATTCATGATGGAGAACTGTATTTCTTGGATATACCAGAAAGATGGATTCTGGTTTTTTGGTTTGTTTGTTTGTTTCTTTGTTTTGTTTTGTTTTTTGTAATCCAGTATGTTAAATTTGTCTTTGTCCCAGATTTGAGAATGTTAATATTGATAGTTACAGGGCACGAAGTTGTTTCATTCTTGTGTTCAATTGAGGTGTGGGATTTTCCCCCTCTTTGGATTAACTTCTTGGATTGTTTATTCTTTAGGTCCTCTTGGCTTTTGTTAAGCTTTGCTTCAGACTGAAGTTTTCCTTCTAATGACTTCTGCAGAACTGGAATGATGGCATTTCATCCCTCATCTGCTGAGCTATAAGCTGTAGACATCTTTATTCAATAAATCACTTTAAATTAAAGTGCAAGAACTAGAGTCAAAAAGCACAGAAAATAGTTTCAACAAAAAACTGTAGAAGAAAAACTTCCTATCCTAAAAAAGGAGATGCTTATAAAGTTGCAAGAATAATACAGAACACAAAATAGATTGGAACAGAAAAGAATGTTCCCCTGTCAGATAATCAATAAACTAAATGTATAAAACAAGAAATTATATTGAAATCTTCAGGAGAAATTAACAAGTAACATATGAACGCAGACCTGTTAGAAATATACCCGGCTTCTCAATATAGACCCTAAAAGCCAGATGTACCTGGATAGATATCTTGTAGTCTCTAAGAGACCATAGATGCCAGCACAGATTGCTTACCCAGCAAAATTTTGAATCACCAGAGTGGGAAAAAATATATTCCCTGATACAGTCAAATTTAAATAATATCAATCTATAAAACTAGCCCTATAGAATCTGCTAGAAGAAAATTTCTAACCTAAGGAGGTTAACTAAAACCATGAACACACAGAAAATAGTTAATCTCAGACCAGAAAAACCAAAAGAAGGGAAGCGCACATATACCTCCTTCCAAGAATAACAAAATATTAGGAATTAACAATTATTGATCATTGATATCTCTCAATATAATTAGTCTCAATCCCTCAATAAAAAGACAAAGACTAACAGAATTGATGTCACAAGATCCCTATTCTTTTGTTGCATCGAGGAATCATATCTCAATATCAAAGACAGATATTACCACTGGGTAAGCTGTAATAAGATAGTCCATGCAAATGGACTCAAGCAACAAGCTGGTATAGCCACCTTAAGATCTACCAAAGTAGACTTCAGCTTTAAACAAGTCAGAAGAGATAGAGAAGTATTTGCTACATCAGTTGCCTGAGTGATATTGGAGAGCATGGCCTAAAAATGAAGAGAACTGAAGTTTCACATAATAGCCAATTTTATTCAGATCATCAGGCAATTTATACTCTGAGGTTTAATAAGGATGACCTGTTTATGGCAGTCAATCATAAAGACAAGTGGCATGTGGCAAAAGTATGTTTTTCCATCGAGGCGTCTGCGTGAAACCACAGTCCAAAAATAACTGAATGCTTTTGAAGAAATTGAGGTCATTCATCTTGTTTTCTTGGTGTTTTCTCACAAGCACACAACAGATCCCCTTGCATGAGTCCATTCTTGGACTGTGTTCCAACATCTGCCTCCTTTTTATTTTTCAATAGTGGTCTTAATTTAAGATGTTTTCAGTCAATTTCTTTGTCATTTGATGCATGAGTATCTTATAAGGAACAAAACTATAATACTAGAACTATGGAAGCATTCTGTGTTATACTTTGTCACCCAAAATGGAGATCTAAACTATGTGTGGTACTATTAGCTAAATTATTATATTAATAAGGAAAATATAAAGAATAGTAAGAAAAAATTCTTATATGATTAGTAGTTCTGGTGTCTGGTAAAACAGAAGCCCACATTTGCCTTCTAATAGAAATACAAATTTTATGATGTCTTATGCAAATAGGAAGTGATGTATATGCCAAGGAAAAATTAAATGCAGTTCCTTCTTCAGATGGATGAATGAGTCTATTGTGGTCCCAAGGTACAGTCCTAAACTTAGAGTCATTAGTAAAGTAACTTCTCCCTTGGTACATAGAGACTTTATTTGGCCCCAGGTGGGCAGATTTGACTCCTGATGATATGATCCCCATCTCCTATTGTCCTTTAGCTATAGGTTTGCTTCCTTTCTAGTGACTTCCACTGTATCTTTGGCCTCCAGCCATGTCCTTGATTGCTGAGTGATGAAATAGCTTATAAGATATCCATAATGTTTCAGTGCATTCATCTGCAATAACAGATGTATACCCCTCCCCAATTTTCTTCTGAAGAAGTAAAAGTAGGACAATTCTTGCATCCAGTTGCTCATTTCCTTCTGAAATAAAGCAACGGAGGTTGGAGTCTCTTTTTGGAAATAGTCCTAAAACATAAGCAGAATCTGACATGATATTTAAGGGTGTATGAATTAACCATTAAGGATGAATCAAAACAGCTTGTTCCACAAGTATTAATACATTGATGAATAGGTGAATCATGAATCCCTCCCCATACCTTTAGGTGAGCCACTAATAAAATAATTATCTGCTTGTGGAATGGGAGAAGGTTGAATAATTCTTATAATCATTAATTCAGTTTCCTCATCCGAATAATTTTTTCTAAAGAACTAATTCTTTCTTTCATTGATTCTTTGTATTGTTCACTTTATTTCTCTTTTATTGATATCAGCCCTCAGTATGAGAATTTCTTGCCATCTACTCCTCTTGGGTGTGCTTATTTTGTTTTGCTAATCTAAAGCTTTGAGGTTTGCTTTTTTATTTATTTATTTTTTGATACTTTATTTACATTTCCAATGTTTCCCCTTTTCTAGGTCTCCTCTTTGGAAACGTCCTATCCCTCCTCCTCCCTGCCTCTATGAGGGAATTCCACCTCCCACACACCCGCCCACCCATTTCCATATTCCCACCTTGACATTCCCCTTTATTGGGGCCTCTAACACCCTCAGGACCAAGGGCCTCTCCTCTCCCTGATGGCCAACGAGGCCATCCTCTGCCACATATGTGGTCCGAACCATGGGCCCTCGATGTGTATTCTTTGGTTGGTGGTCCAAACTACAGGACGACCGGGGGGGGGGTGTCAGGCCCATTGATGCTCTTGCTCCCTCCATGGGGCTGCAAACTCCCTCAGCTCCTTCAGACCTTTCTCCAACTCCTCCATCTGGGACCTCACTCTCAGTCTAGTGGTTACTGTGAAGTGAAACTTGGGCATTCTGAAATTTTGGGCTAATATCCA
>JAPYYD010006313.1:0-11279 GCA_028551405.1 Uromys caudimaculatus
GTGTATCTGGTTTTATGTGGAGGTCCTTGATCCACTTGGACTTGAGCTTTGTAAAAGGAGATAGGTATGGATTAATTTGCATTCTTCTACATGTAGACCGCCAGTTGACCCAGCACCATTTGTTGAAAATGCTGTCTTTTTTCCACTGAGTGGTTTTAGCTCCTTTGTTGAAAATCAAGTGACCATATGTGTGTGGGTTCATTTCTGGGTCCTCAATTCTATTCCACTAATCTACCTGCCTGTCACTGTACCAATACCATACAGTTTTTATTACTACTGCTCTGTAGTACAGCTTGAGATCTGGGATGCTGATTCCCAGAAGTTCTTTTGTTGTTAAGGATAGCTTTTGCTATCCTGGGTTTTATGTTGCTCCAAATGAATTTGAGAATTGCTCTTTCTAAGTCTATGAACAATTGAGTTGGAATTTTGATGGGGATTACATTGAATTTGTAGTTGCTTTTGGCAGAATGGTCATTTTTACTATATTAATCCTTCTAATCCATGAACATGGCCGATCTTTCCATCTTCTGAGGTCTTCTTCGATTTCTTTCTTCAGAGACTTGAAGTTCTTGTCATACAGATCTTTCACTTGCTTGGTTAGAGTCACACCAAGATCCTTTATATTGCTTGTGACAATTGTGAAGGGTGTCATTTCCCTAATTTCTTTCTCAGCCTGTTTATCCTTTGAGTATAGGAAGGCAACTGATTTGTTTGAGTTAATTTTATATGTGGCCACTTTGCTGAAGTTGTTTATCAGCTGCAGGAGTTCTCTGGTGGAGTTTTTCAGGTCACTTAGGTATACGATCATATCATCTGCAAATAGTGATAATTTGATTTCTTCCTTACCAATTTGTATCCCTTTGACTTCCTTTTGTTGTCTAATTGCTCTATCAAGAACTTCAATTACTATATTGAATAGATAGGGAGAGAGAGGGCCCCATTGTTTAGTCCTTGTTCTTAGTGGGATTGCTTCAAGTTTCTCTCCATTTAGTTTGATGTTGGCTACTGGTTTGCTGTATATTGCTTTTACTATGTTTAGGTATGGGCCTTGAATTCCTGATCTTTCCAAGACTTTTATCATGAAGGGATGTTGAATTTTGTCAAACGCTTTTTCAGCATCTAAGGAAATGACCGTGTGGTTTTTTTCTTTGAGTTTGTTTATGTAGTGAATTACATTGATGCATTTCTGGGTATTGAACCATCCCTGCCTCCCTGGGATGAAGCCTACTTGATCATGCTGAATGATCATTTTGATGTGTTCTTGGATTCGGTTTGCGAGAATTTTATTGAGTATTTTTGCATCGATATTCATAAGGGAAATTTTTCTGAAGTTTTATTTCTTTGTTAGGTCTTTGTATCAGTGTGATTGTGGCCTCATAGAAGGAATTGGGTAGTGATCCTTCTGTTTCTATTTTGTGGAATAGATTGAAGAGTATTGGTATTAGGTCTTCTTTGAAGGTCTGATAGGATTCTGCAGTGAACCCATCTGGACCTGGGCTTTTTTGATTGGGAGACTTTTAATGATTGCCTCTATTTCTTTAGGCATTATGGGACTGTTTAGATGGTTTATCTAATCCTGACTTAGCTTTGGAATTTGATATCTTTCTAGAAAATTGCCCGTCTCATCCAAATTTTTCAGTTTTGTTGAGTATAGGCTTTTGTACTAGGACCTGATGATTTTTTGAATTTCCTCAGAATCTGTTGTTATGTCTCCCTTTTCATTTCTAATTTTGTTAACTTGGATCCTGTCTCTGTGCCCTCTGGTTAGTCTGGCTACGGTTTTATCTATCTTGTTGATTTCCTCAAAGAACCAACTCCTGGTTTTGTTGATTCTTTCTATAGATCTTTTTGTTTCTACTTGGTTGATTTCAGCCCTGAGTTTGATTATTTCCTGCCTTCTATTCCTCCTGGGTGTATTAGCTTCTTTTTGTTCTAGGGCTTTCAGGTGTGTTGTTAAGTTGCTAGTGTATGCTCTCTCCAGTTTCTTTTGGGGGCACTCAAAGCTATGTGTTTTCCTCTTAACACTGCTTTCAATGTGTCCCATAAGTTTGGGTATGTTGTACTTTCCTTTTCATTAAATTCAAGGAAGTCTTTATCCCTTTCTTTATTTCTTCCTTGACCAAGTTGTCACCAAGTAGAGCATTGTTCAGCTTCCAAGTGTATGTGGGCTTTCTGTTGTTATTGTTGCCACTGAAGACTAGCCTTAAACCGTAGTTGTCTGATAGGAGGCATGGGATTATTTCAATCTTCTTATATCTGTGGAGGTTTGCTTTGTGACCGATTATATGGTCAATTTTGGAGAAGGTATCATGAGGTGCTGAGAAGAAGTTATATTCTTTAGATTTAGGATGAAATTTTCTATAGATACCTGTTAAATTCATTGGGTTCATTACCTCTGTTAGTTTCACTGTGTCTCTGTTTAGTTCGTGATTCCAAGATCTGTCCATTGATGATAGTGGAGTGTTGAAGTCTCCTACTATTATTGTGTGATGTGTGATGTGTTATTTGAGCTTTAGTAAGGTTTCTTTTATGAATGTGGGTGCTCTTGCATTTGGAGCATAGATGTTTAGAATTGAGAGTTCTTCTTGGTATATTTTTCTTTTGATGTGTATGAAGTATTCTTCCTTAACTTTTTTGATGACTTTTGGGTGAAAGTCAATTTTATCCGATATTAGAATGGGTATTCCGGCCTGTTTTTTGGGACCATTTGCCTGGAAACTTGATTTCCAGCCCTTTACTCTGAGGTAGTGTTTGTCTTTATCCCGGAGGTGTGTTTCCTGAATGCCGCAAAATGCTGGGTCCTCTTTATGGATCCAGTTTGTCAGTCTTTGTCTTTTTATTGGAGATTGGAGACCTTTGATGTTAAGAGATATTAAGGAATAGTGACAGTTTGTTCCTGTTATTTTCCGTGTTACTTTTAGGTTTGTGTGGCTATCTTCTTTTCAGTTTGTTCAAAGATTACTTTCTTGTGTTTTCTAGAGTGTGGTTTCCCTTGTTGAATTGATGTTTATCATTTATTATCCTTTGTAGGGCAGGGTTTATGGAAACATATTGTGTAAATTTGGTTTTGTCATGGAATATTTTGGTTTCACTATCCGTAGTAATTGAGAGTTTTGCTGGGTATAGCAGCCTGGATTGACAGTTGTGTTCTCTTAGGGTCTGTGTGAGTTCTGCCCAGGATCTTCTAGCTTTCATAGTCTTTGGTGAGAAGTCAGGTGTAATTGTGATAGGTCTGCCTTTATAAGTTACTTGACCTTTTTCCCTTACTGCTTTTAATATTCTTTCTTTGTTTTGTGTATTTGGTGTTTCCAATATAATGTGATGAGACGAATTTCTCTTCTGGTCTAATTTGTTTGGAGTTCTGTAAGCTTCCTGTATAGTTATGTTCATCTCTTTCTTTAGGTTTAGGGAAGTTTTCCTTGATAATTTTGTTGAAGATATTTGCTGGTCCTTTAAGTTGGGAATCTTCACTCTCTTCTATACCTATTATCCTTAGGTTCTGTCTTCTCATTGTGTTCTGGATTTCATGGATGTTTTGGGTTAGAAGCTCTTTGCATTTTGCATTTTTTTTTACTGTTGTGTCGATGTTATCTATGGTATCTTCTGCTCCTGAGATTCTCTCTTCTATTTCTTGTATTCTGTTGTTGATGCTTACATCAATGGTTCCTGATTTCTTTCTAGGCTTTCTAGCTCCAGGGTTGTCTCCCTTTGTGATTTCTTTATTGTTTCTATTTCTACTTTTAGCTCCTGGATAGTTTTGTGCATTTCCTTTGTCTGTTTGATTGTGTTTTCTTGAAATTCTGCCCATTTGATTGTGTTTTCCTGTAATTCTTTAATGGATTTTCGTATTTCCTCTTGAAAGGCTTCTAGTTGTTTATCTCTGTTCTCTTGTATTTCTTTAAGGGTGTTATTCATTTCTTTCCTTTGTCTTCTATCATCATCTTGAGAAATGATTTAAAATCTGAGTCTTGCTTTTCTTGTGTGTTGGGGTATCTAGGGCTTGCTGTGGTGGGAGAGCTGGTTTCTGATGGTGCCGAGTACTCTTGGTTTCCATTCTTTGTGTTCTTACCCTTGCCTTTGCCATCTTGTTAACTCTGATGTTAGCTGATCTTATTCTGTCCAGTTGTGGCTTGCCCCTCCTGCAGGCCTCTGTGTCAGTACTCTTTGAAGACCAGCTCTCTCTGAGAGGTGTTTGGGTTTGGAGAGCTGTGGCACAGGGTCTGCTCTGGGGTGCAGAAATAAATCAGAAGGATCTTGTCCCCAGCTGTCCCTTGGTTCCTATGCTCTGATGGCTCTGCAAGGATCCCTCTTGATCCAGTGAGTTTGAACAGAATTGCTGGTTTTGCCTGTGCTCAAAGATGTGTTAGCACTCCTCGGATACCTGCTCACTCCTGGAGCCTTGAGGTCCAGGCTGAGGTCCCCAGGCACAGGCCCCTGGTGGCCCAGGCAGTGGTCTGCACCCACAGATGTAAACTGGAAGGTTCATAGGTTTTCTGTCCCCGGGTTCTCAGGCCCTGGATCCCGGCTATCCGGGCAGGTCTGGGTGAGAGGTGTTGCTCCCCTTAACCCCATTCAAGGCTTTTCCAAGCTCCTGGGAGGGTAGCTTTCTCCGGCGCTCATTGGCTATGGACTCCTGGTGGCCCAGGCAGAGGTCTCAGCCCCTCATTGTGTTTTTTGTTTGTTTGTTTGTTTGGTCTTTTTGGTTTTTTTTTTTTTTTGCTAAATCTAATGATAGTTTTCATGTGAATTTAATAAAGCTACTCTTTGACGAAAAAATAAACAGAACCTCACAGTTATTTTGATTTTCATTTCCCTTATGACTAAGTAATTGAACATTACTTTAAGTGTTTCTCAACCGTTCCAGAGTCCACTGTTGAGAATTTTTGTTTAGCTCTATAAACATTTTATTTTTAAATTGTGCTATTTGGTTTCTTGGTGACTTCCTCCTTGAGTTCTTTGTAAATTTTAAGTATTACCCCCCCTGTTAGATGTAGGGTTGTTGAAGATCCTTTACCAATATTTAGGCTGCTGTTTTGTCCAATTGACAGTGTCCTTTTTCTTATAGAAACTACAGTTTCCTGAGGTCCCATTTGTCAATTGTTGGTCTTAGAGCCTGAGCCATTGTTATTCTGTTCAGAAAATTGTCTCCAATACCTATGTGTTCAAGGTTATTTCCCAGTTTTTCTATGAGATTTATTGGATCCTGTCATATGTTGTGGTCTTTGTTCCACTTGAACTTGAGTTTTGTGCAGGTTGATAAATATACATACATGTATTTTCATTCTTCTACACATAGACACCCACTTTATCATGTCTTCTAAGTTGAACTAGTGCATTTAATGGGGAAAGAAAACACACTCAAACACCTCAGAGCCTTTTTGGACTTAGAAGTCAACCAGTTGACCAAAAATAGACCACTGATGTGATTTATCTAATGGTTTCTCCTACTCCTTGATTTTCAGAACTGAAGACATCAGGTATTGCTAAAATCCTTGCAGCTGTGCTCCTTGGACCCAAACTTGTGCTGGTAATTGCTGTCACTGTCACTTACATGCACAAGAAGCAAAATGCCTAAATGTAAGTTAGGAGGGATAGAGATATATTAGTTAAATTTCTGTTACTATGACAAAACTCCATGACTAAAACACTTTGTAGATGAAAGGTTTTATTTAGCCCCTTACTATTTCAGTATTTCATGAGTCCATCATGCTGGGGAATAGTGGCAGCCAATACAGACAGCTGAGTACTCACTTTCTTAAGCAGAAAGCATAAACTAGATTGAACAAATTGGAAGTCTAAAAAGTATTTAATCACAAATTTCACTATCTGTGATGTAATTCCTCTAGCAATGCTGAACCACCTAAATCTTCCAAAGAGCACCACCAACATGGAACCAAGATTCAATATCCTACTTAGTATATAGGGAAAAATTCTTATTCAAAACACCAGATGGATTTTAGTCTATGGAGTTCATAGGAGGGGCAAGATCAATAGGGGGGCCATGCAGTTCATTACACACAGTTTAGAGCCTCCTCAAGAATCTGAAAGCATACTTTGAGACATCCTAACCTCCCAGAAGTCTGTTCATATTGTAGAATTGTTCAGTCCAGGATCAATAGGGATGCCCAATGTATCTTAGAAGATGTGATGACTCGAGGCCCGGGTTAGGATATTGTGTATTGGCCTCAAAGCATCTATTTGAGTTTATTACAATAAAAGACAAGGAGTGCATGGAAAAGATCAATTTACATTATGTGGCAAAATTTAGACATTTCAGATGGCATGTGATCATGGAGAATAGACTCAGAAGACTGCATGATTCAGGAGCTAGACTGAAATGTTACATGTCACTTTGTCCTCCAACACATTGGAGCCTAAATATCTGGCATCACTTTTCTTGTAGCATCTCAGCACGGAAATAGATGCTGATGAGAGGCCACTGAATATTCCTCATAAAGACACCATTAGAAGAACAGCTTCATCTCAAAATTTCTTGTTGTTCCTTTGCATATGTATTGTTATCACAGAGATTTAATGCTGTGTATATTGAGTTATATTCTTGGTATCTTTATTTTTGTTATTAAAAGAATTTAGGGATGTACATGGTAATATCTATTCTTGGTTGTCAACTTGACTATATCTGGAATGAACTACAATCCAGAATTTGAGAGCTTACCTACTGAAAAGCAACTGTAGATACATGATGATCTTTGGCTTAATGTTGATGAGGGTATTTTAAGGGTCAGGGAAATTGCAATTCTAGAGTGGATATGTTATGTAAAACCTAATCCTCCACAATGGTGTGGCCCAGAAGATATTCCCTTCATCAATCTTAAAAAACACAAGCTTGTGAAAGGGGAACAAGGACATTTGAAGAGTTTTGTTCTCGCTGTTTTCTTTGTGCCAGACCTTAGGGTTGGAGATGCTGCTGCTCAATTGGATGAATTAAATGCAAAGAGTTTAATTAGGTCCAGAGGTAGCAAAGGCCAGATGGGACCCTGATTCCAGAAGATCCCAAGAAACATTGTTGCCCTCCAGTTAAAGTAGGGGTTTATGGAGTCATAGTGATTAACAGAGTTTTGGCTGATGACTGAATCACAGTAGGTCCAATAGGTCCTCAAACACATCCTGTGGTCATTTTCCCAGTTACAGAATGTATAATTGGGATATATATATATATATATATATATATATATATATATATATATATATATATATGCAGAATACTCACATTGGTTTCCTGACCTGTGGAGTGTGGGCTATTGTGGTTGTAAAGGCTAAATGGAAGCCGATGCCAAAGAAATTAGTGAGTTAAAACAATATCTTATTCATGGAGGAATTGCAGAAATTACTCCCACTATCGAGGACTTGAAAGAAGCAGGGGTGGTGGTTCCCACTACATCTCCCTTTATTTCTCCTATCTGGCCAGTGCAGAAGACATATGGATCATGGAGAATGACAGTTGATGATTGAAAACTAAATCAGGGCTCCTCTAGTTCACCTAGGATAATGACAACAGCTGAAGTACTGAACATCAGGAAGAAATTCTATGAGGGTAAAATAAAAGAAGCCTATGAATTGTTAGATAATCCAGGAAGAGTCTTCCTGCAGTCCAAGGACCAGATTACAGCAAGAAATGCAGCTTTTTTTCTAACCACCTGCAAGGCAAAGCTGCAATCTCCAATAAGATCTCCAGCTGCATATTTTAGTTGTTACAGAAAGCTGATATAAAAATTGCTTTCACAAAGAAACTTGGGCAGACTGCTTACATTGCACCCCAGTGTGAAATGATTCCAATTGAATGGGTATGCCGAAGAATAGCAACTGCAACTTTTCTCAAAAGGAACCCGGGTGTAAAGGAGGGGTATAAGTTTTATCCACCAAAAGTGGAGATTTTTTCAAGGATGATGCCAATAATGATCCATGGTGGTCTGAGGGGCAACTCATTGCTGCAAAATTTTGTTTTGCTGGACTTGTTATAGGGAAGACAGAAGTGGACATCATGATCATTTCACACAAGCTATATTTGAAATTCTGGAGAAATCCTGGCTGCCCCAGAACTGTATGCTGGTTGATATGAAGATTGGATTTGTCATTGATGTAACCACCAAAGAGACTGTTCTTGCCGATGTCATCAATAATGATTCCTGAGGACTATGACTATTAGGAGACTGGAGCCAGCCGAAAGATAAACAGTCTTATTGTGATCTCAAAGAAGTAACCCCAAAAGGATGCTAGACAGTAAAGAAAAACTTTGAGTGTGTGGCAAACATAGTTGAGTTGCTTCTCAAATCAGACAGTCAGTGCAGGGTGGTAGGGCTGATGGGTTCAACCTTTGAACTTGGTCACTGTGAAAAAAGTTAAGAATGCTTGTGGAAATTTTGGGATTCCCTGTGAATTTAGAGTAACATCTGCTTATAAAGGACCAGATGAAACTTTGAGGATTAAAGCAGAATATGAAGGGAATGCCATACCTACTGTATTTGTTGCAGTGGCAGGCAAAAGCAATGGACCAGACCCAGTAATGTCTGGTAATACTGGATATCCTGTTATCAGCTGTCCTTCAATCACATCAAACTGGGGTTCTCAGGATGTGTGGTCATCTCTTCAATTGCCCAGTGTTCTTGGATGTTCAATTATACTTTCTTCAGAAGGATCAGCCTAGCTTGCTGCTCAGATATTTGGGTTAAACAAGCACTTGGTATGGCCTAAATTTCGAACGAGTGTATTGAACACATGGATATCCTTAAAGCAGGCTGATAAGAAAATCAGAAAATACAATTTGTGGAAAGGCAATTTAATTTTTAGGAGAAAAGTTACGTATTCCTAGTTTGGATTTAAAAAATAAGTCAAGCAAAATTATTTCACATCAGAGAAAACAATTCAATTTACTAATGAATAAATGGTCCTCAATATTTATGGGTTGGCATATTGTCAGTGGATATTATTAATATTTTCTAGCTCTACACAATATGTTCCTATAACCTTATTACTGCAGAGGCTCGGTCATCAGGATCACTAAACTCAAAGACCATTCTGAACTATGTATTGAGACCATGTACTTGCTGGGGAGGGAATCTTTATAGTTAGTAAAAAATGGCATGGCACTGCTAAATTGCATCTCACCTGCTGTATAGTCACTGTTTGGTAAATATGTACATATGGAACTGGAACAATATCTTTGCTCAACATCATGAGTCATGCCATACAAGCTATATTTGAATTCTGGAGAAATCCTGGCTGCCTCAGAACTGTATGTTGGTTGATATGAAGAATGAATTTGGTGTTGATATAACCAACTAGTATGGCACTCTTACAGATGACCTGAGTTTGGTTTCCAGCATCCAGGTAGATAGTCTTACAATAAATAACCTTTAACTCAGGGGATCTGACCCCATTCTTTATACACCTGTTCTCAAATACTATCATATTCCCCTATGCAATAAACATAATTTTTAAAAAATAAACATTTTAAAAGAGTATTATTTCTAAATGGTAGTAAGATTTTTTATTAATCAGTAAATACTGCTTGATCTTTTGAGTTGATACTTTGGAAATTAAAATATTTGTATTGTGTGCTACAATTAAAAAAGAAAACTGAATCAGGTAGTAACACCAATTGCAGCTGCTGTACTAGATATATTTTTGTTACTTGAGCAAATTAACATATCTCCTGGTACCTGGTATGCAGTTATTGATCTACCAAATGGCTTCTTCTTAGTACCTGTACATAAGTTCTCCCAGAAACAATTGGTCTTCAAAGGCAAGGTCAGCAGTATACCTTTACAGTTTGGCCTCAAGAATATATTAACACTCCTGCCCTGTGTCATAACTTAGTTAGAAGGAACCTTGATTGTCTGTTTCTTCCAGAAAATATCACATTGATGCATGATATTGATGACATTATGCTTATTGAACCAAGTGAGAAGGAAGTAACAGCCACTTTGGACTCATTGAAAACACCTATGCACATTACAGGATGGGAAAAAATCCAATAACAATTCAAAGACTTTTGAAATTCTTGGAGTCCAGTGGTGCGGTGCATGAAGAGATACTGCTTCTAAGGTAAAAGATGAGTTATTTCACCTGGCCCCTCCCATCACCAAGAAAGAAGCACAACATTTAGTGGGTCTATTTGGATTTTGGATACAGCATGTTCCTCATTGGAATATGTTACTCAGGCCCATTTAAGAAGTGACTCAGAAACCTTCTGTATTTGTGTGGGGCCTGAAAAAGGAGAAGGCATGTCAATACGTGCAGGCTGCTCTACCACTTGATAATAGGTATAGAAGAGAGTGAAAATTCCCAACTTAAAGGCCAGTAAATATCTTCAAACAAATTATAGAAGAAAACTTCCCTAACTTAAAGAAAGAGATGAACATAAATATTAAAGATGGCTACAGAACTCCAAATAGTTTGGACCAGAAAAGTAATTCCTCCTGTCACATAATAGTCAAAACACCAAATGCACAAAACAAGAAAGAATGTTAAAAGCAGTAAGGGAAAAAGGTCAAGTCACATATAAAGGCAGATCTATCATAATTACACCAGACTTCTCATCAGAGACTATGAAAGTTAGAAGATCTGGGACAGATTACATACAGACCTAAGAGAACACATGTGCCAGCCCAGGCTGCTATACACAGCAAAAATCTCAATTACCAAAGATGGTGAAACCAAGATATTCCATAACAAGTCCAAATTTAAACAATATCTTTCCACAGAGCCAAACCTACAAAATATAATACATGGAAAATGCCAATACAAGGAGGGAAACTACACCCTAAAAGAGCAAGAAAGTAATCTTTCAACAAACCAAAAAGAAGATAGCCACACAAATATAAAAATAGCATAAAAAATAACAGGAAGCAACAATCACTACTCCTTAAAATCTTTTAACATCAATGGACTCAATTTCCCAATAAAAATACATAGGTTAACAGAGTAGATACATAAACAGGACCCAGCATTTTGCTGCATACAGGAAACACACCTCAGTGTTAAAGACAAACACTACCTCAGAGTAAAGGGCTGGAAAACAATTTTCCAGGCAAATGGTCCCAAGAAACTGGCAGGAGTAGTCATTTTAATATCAGATAAAATCAACTTTCAACTCAAAGTCATCAAAAAAGATAAGGAAGGCCACTTCATACTCATCAAAGGAAAATTCTATCAAGTAGAATTGTCAGTTCTGAACATCTATGCTCCAAATGCAAGGGCACCCACATTCATAAAATAAACTTTACTAAAGCTCAAAGCACACATTGCACCTCACACAA
>JAPYYD010006314.1:0-11279 GCA_028551405.1 Uromys caudimaculatus
CTATTTTTATCTCCTGGATAAATTTGAGCATTTCCTTTGTCTGTTTGATTGTGTTTTCTTGCACTTCTGCCTGTTTGTTTGTGTTTTCCTGTAATTCTTTAATGTATTTTTGCATTTCCTCTTGAAAGGCTTCTCGTTGTTTATCCCTGTTCTCTTGCATTTCTTTAAGGGTGTTATTCATTTCTTTCTTAAAGTCTTCTATCATCCTCATTAGAAATGATTTTAAATCTGAGTCTTGCTTTTCTGGTGTGTTGGGGTATCCAGGGCTTGCTGTGGTGGGAGAGCTGGGTTCCGATGGTGCAGAGTACTCTTGGTTTCTCTTCTTTATGTTCTTGCCCTTGCCTTTTGCCATCTTGTTGACTCTGTTGTTAGCTGATCTTACTCTGTCTGGTTGTGGCTTGCCCCTCCTGCAGGTCTCTGTGTCAGTCCTTGAAGACCAGCTCTCTCTGAGAGGTGTTTGGGTTTGGAGAGCTGTGGCACCGGGTCTGATCTCGGTCCCTGTGTCTTGCGGGTTCAGGGCAGTTCCTGGTGAACTGTGGGGCATGTCTTTGGCCCTTTCCCAGTTTTTCCGATCTCCTGAGAGGGATCCTTGTCCAGGGGCTAATTTGCTGTAGAGCCCTGTGGCCCAAGCTGAGGTTCCTGGCTGCTGCCGGAAGTTGCTGTCTGTCAGTCTCTGTGGCCTGCGGAAACTGGGCGGAATCAGTGAGCTCTGGGGCTCATGTTGCCCCCGCTCGGGGCTTTTCCGTGTTTCTGGGAGAGAAATTTTCTCCCGGAGCTGCTTGACTATGGAATCCTAGTGTCCCAGACAAAAGTTTCCTGCCTCAGCCGCCTGCTGTTGGGATCCAGGAGGGTTTCTAAGCCCGCCTACCTCGGTCCCTGTGTCTCGCGGGTTCGGGGCAGTTCCTGGTGAGCTCTGGGGCGTGTCTTTGGCCCTCTCCCGGCTTTTCCGAGCTCCTGAGAGGGATCTTTGTCCCGGCGCTACTTTGCTGTGGAGCCCTGTGGCCCAAGCTGAGGTTCCCGGCCACCACCGGAAGTTGCTGTCCCTGTATGCATTTCTTTATAGTACATATGCTATATATTGGCCCCAGACTTTTCTTTTTTTTTCTTCTTTTATTTTTGATACTTTATTTACATTTCCAATGTCTCCTCTTTGGAAACCCCCTATCCCTTCCCCCTCCCCACCTCTATGAGGGAATTCCACCTCCCACCCACCCGCCCACCAATTCCCATATTCCCACCTTGACATTCCCCTGAGCTTGCCAAGTGGTTGTTCAAATAGTACTTTGTGGTCATTGAGATGTCTCAGTGGATTAAGTCACTTGCCATCAAGTCTGATAACTCCAGGACTCACAGAGTAAAAAGAAAGAACCAACTCTTACAAATTGTCTTCTGACCTCTTCCACTTTTCCAAGTGTGCGTGCACACACGTGCTAATGAATATAATTTAAAATAATAAGGAATTAAAATAATAAAACTTTAGATTTATTTTCATATCAGAATAAAATGAAAGAATGGAGAGAGAGAGAGAGAGAGAGAGAGAGAGAGAGAGAGAGAGAGAGAGAGAGAAAAGGATGGAAGGGCAGAGGGAAGAAGAAACTTACTTTATATGATCAATCTGAAATCTTTTTACAAGCCAGAAGTCATGGAGGCATTTTGGGTTAAAAAATAAACTACTTTAAGTTCTACCCTAATAAAAGCTAGTAAGAAAGGACTAGGAAGGTGTTTCTCAAATATCCAAGAACACCTGTAAACCACACCACAGAGCACTCTGTTGAGAAAATATGTATACATTGTTTGTTTTTGGGTTTTTTTGTCTTCCTTTTTTTCAGGCCACTGTAATCAATTTTACCCCTTCATTTGATGACTAGTTCTTAGCAAAGCTCAAAACTTTTTCAGTGGAGATATTTTCATCTTATTTTTCGTTACCAGCGTGAACCACTTGATGTATCACACACACAACCTTCTGACGTTTACTGCCCATCTCTCATTCCCTTTGTTTCTTGCCTTTCACACCAAGTCCCCATCCTTTCTTCTTGTCTCATTTTTGCTCTTTGTCCATTGAGTTTAACTGGGTAAATAGAGCTATCTACTAAAGCATGAACAATTCACCAAAAACTAAATTACTAAAGAGAATAATTTCCTCTCTTCCATCAGCCATTGGCTATTTTTCACTTCCCTGGGCAGGGCCCCTCCCATATTCACCCACTCAGTCCTATGCAAACCCTTCATAGGCAACAGCAGCTATTGAGTGTGCATGTGTCACAATCATGCCATGCCCAAAAGACAGCATTTCACTGTGCTCCTCCCTATTGTTTGTACTTACATTTGTTCTACTCCAACCCCCCTCCATGTTCCCTAAACCTTGGAGGGAGTGATAAGGCAGCCACAGTTAACTATGAGGATTCAGTAGTCAGTTGTTTTTAGCATCTTAACCATTCATGAGTATCTGCATTAACCACTATTGTAAAGAGAAACACCTTAAAGCAAGGCTTACAACAGCACTATTCTATGAGTATTTTTAATACAGTATCTATGAGGCAATTTGACGACATGTTTTTCAGCAAAACTAAAATAGTACATTCATCCCAAGCACCTACAACCATGCCAATCATGGGCCTTTGACGAGGTTCACAAAAACAAGTAAGAACTCCTTCATTTAAGGGCAGCCTCAAATCCAAGGAAGAAATCAGTTGGCCACCCCATCAGTGCTATGCCACTGTTGTCCCAGTACAAGTCTCTTACTCTGTTTCTAATGCAGCACACAAGATCTAAAACTGGGGAAGACCATTGCTGACTTTTCTCCTCTAGATACATGGCTCAAACCTTTTAGTGCTATAAAATTAGCCTGAAGGAAGGAAGCTTCCACTTCAGTTTGGGCGTGCTTTCTCTGTGTTCTACAATGAACATTCATGATATGTTTTCCATACTACAGAGATACATGCACATCCATGTTCATTGCTGATCTCTTCACAATATCCAGGAAATGAAATCAGTCTAGTTGTCCATTAACAGATAAGTGAATAATGGATACACAATGGACCTTTGTTCAGCCTAAAAAATGGAACTATGAAATTTTAAGGAAAATGGATGGAACTGTAAAAATTATATTGAACAAGGTAATTCAGACCAAGAAAGTCAAACATCATATGTTCTTTCACATGTAATGAGAAGCTTCAAAGTTTTAGATTAGTCTGTTTAAAAAGTGTCTACATGTCTCTTTTATTCCTCAAACATCGTAAGTCCAAAATTCTGTTCTATTGTTGAAACCTTGCTTGTTATTTCTTACTATCTCTGGTGTCATTCCTATAGGCAACAGGTTAATTATTCCATCTCTGCCTACACTCTTGTATATGTTCATGCACGTCTCTCTCCATAACTTCTCGACCTATTCTTGCCCTCAGTGGATGAGACGATGACCACTCCCATGTTCCAACTTTCCATTGGCAGTCTCTCCTGGAAACACCTTCACAGATACACCCAGAAGGAGCATTTCACAAGATGCCTGGTCTTTTGTGATCTATGCAGACTGCCACATAAATTTAACTGTCATCAACACCTCTTAGCTAATATCAACTTCATAACTGTCAGCTTGCATTTTACAATCCAAATATAATTTTACCTTACAAAATCGAATTCTAATTATTTTACTTAAATTTATCTAGTGGACTATTATCTTTCGTGGAGTAATTTACAAGTGTTTTGAACTTAGTGGGAAGTATAGCCTTTACAACAAGGCTTTGAGATAAATTTCAATCTCATTTGGAACACGTTCCAGTCAGCCAGTACTCTTACGATGGAACCTGTTTGCATTTCTTGGCTGCAACATTGAATATCATATTCCATGTTCTTCTACTTGCTAATGTTCATCTACATGGCACTCTTCTCTTCCATCTGGTTACGGAACAGATTAAGGATGAAATTTTCCATAACACAATTCATGTTATTAGTGTCATCATTCTTAAATGTCTCAATTTTTCCCTTATTCCTTTATTAGAACTCTATGGCACACTACATTGAATTACAGCACTTTAACACTGAATTTCATATCTCCAGCCTCTTGCATAAGACCTGACCTTTGCTATGATTGCTTTATGCCAAGCAGAAGTGTTGTGATCCCAATTGGTTATCTTTCATGATATTGTGATATTTTAACACAAAATATCAAGGTGATTCAAACATACATGACTTTATATTATTTGCTGTTTACTTTCAAAGCTGTACTTAGCTCATTGACTTTAATAAGACAAGGAGTAACAACTCGATTACTTCTCTGTCTTCATTCCTTCATCCCCAAGCTGGTCATTCAATCCCTTAATACCAATCATAACTTTCTTGGCAATGGGAATCTTCACATTGTTAAATTGAAGTTATAGATTCAAATAGGTGGCAAAATCAGTGTTTA
Organism: Uromys caudimaculatus; assembly: GCA_028551405.1. Classification (NCBI taxonomy): domain Eukaryota; kingdom Metazoa; phylum Chordata; class Mammalia; order Rodentia; family Muridae; genus Uromys; species Uromys caudimaculatus. The sequence goes on from JAPYYD010006314.1 coordinate 4,403, forward strand.
TCTTGCCTGACTTAAATTTCTACATTATGAATAATTATTTCAGCCTGGACCTGAACTTAGTTAACTTAGTGGATTCCATTTATAGTCTTATTTTCAGAAAAGGGCAGGCCTCCCAGGGATATCAACCAAACATGACATACATAGTTACAATAAGACCAAGCACATTTGCTCATAGTAAGGCTGAATGAGGCAACCTAGTAGGAGGAAAGGAATCCCAAAAGTGAGCAAAAGAGCCAGAGACAGCCTCCACTATTAGGAGTCCCAGAAGAACAAACAACCATAACATATAAGCAGAGGACCTAGGTCAGACCCATACAAGCTCCCTGACTGTCAGTTCAGTCTCTATGAACCCAGGTTAGTTGATTCTGTTGGCCATTTTCTTGTGATGTCCTTGACATTTTGGCTTCTACAATCTTTCCTCCCCCACCTCTGCCTAACATTTGGCTGTGGGTCTCTGTACCTGCTCCCATCAGTTGCTGGATTAAGTCTCTCTGATGATCATTATGCTAACCTCTAGTCTAAGAGTATAACAGAGTACCATTAAGAATTATTTCATTGTTGTTTGTGTTTGTTTGTTTGTTTGTTTGTTTTTGCCATCGGTGTTTGCTTCTATCCTCAGTCTCTGAATTATGCAGCCTCTGGTTCCTAGTCCTCCGGGTAGTGTCAAGCATGGGATCGCTCTCCTGTCATAGGTCTCAAGTTGAAAAAGTCATTGGTTGGCCACTCCACAAGTTCTGTACTAACTTAACCCTAGCACGTAATGCAGTCAGAACAAATTGTAAGTGGAAGGTTTTGTGACCAGGTTGCTGTCCCAATCCTTCCACTGGAAGTCTTGCCTGGTTACAAAGGCTAGCCAGTTAAGGCTCCATACTCCCCATTACTACAAGTCTTCACTAGGTCACCCTTGTAAATTCCTGGGAGTTTCCATTGCACTAGGTTTCTATCTCACACACCCCCAAATGAGCCCCCGGTTTCAGCCATCTCTCCCAGTGCTATCTTCCTCCCTCTGATCCTGCATCTGATCCATCCGGTTCCCACCCTAACCCACCCTCAGTCCAACTACAAATGTATTCTATTTTCCCTTCCCACTAGATGTTTTCCAGTTTCTAGCTATTATAAATAAAGTGGCTGTGAACATAGTTGACTTGTGGTAGGATGGAGCATCTTTTAGGCATGTGCCCAGGAGTGGTATAGCAGGATCTTGAGGGAGATCAAGTCCCAATTTTCCGAGAAACTACCATATTGATTTCCAGAATGGCTGTACAAGTTTGTTCTCCCGCCAGCAATGGAGGAATGTTTCCCTTGTTCCTCAACCTCATCTGCATGAGCAGGTGTTTTTTATTGTAGTCATTTTGACAGATATAAGATGAAATCTCATTCATTTTGATTTGCATTTCTCTGATGGCTGAAGATGTTGAACATTCCTTTAAGTGTTTCTTGGCCATTTGAAATTTCTCCGCTGAGGATTTTTTGTTTATATTGGTATCCCCCTTTTTAAATTGTATTATTTGGTTTGTTGGTATCTATTTTCTTGAATTTTTTATGTATTTTGGATATCAGCCCTCTGTCAGATGTGGAGTTGATGAAAAATGTTCCCATTCAGTAGATGGCCATTGTGTCCTATTGGCAGTGTTCTTTGCCTTACAGGAGCTTTTCGGTTTCATGAGGTCCCATTTATTAATTTATTAATTGTTGATCTTAGAGACTAGCTATTCAGGAAGTTGTATGCTGTGCCAATAATTTCAGACTATTCCCAACTTCCTCTTCTGTCAGATTCAATGTATCTAGTTTTCCATTGAGGTCTTTGGTTCACTTGAACTTGAATTTTGTAAAAGTTGATAAATATAGATCTATTTGCATTCTTCTATACGCCAATATCCAGTTAAACCAGCAACATTAGTTGAAGATGCTGTCTTTTTTATAGTATATTTCTGGCTTCTTTATCAAAATTAAGGTGTTCATAGGTGTGTTGATTTTATGTCTGAGTCTTCAATTCGATTCCATTGATCAACCTAACTGTTTTTATGCCAATACCACAAGGCTTTTATTAGCATAGCTCTGTAGTACAGCTAGAAATCAAGTCTAGTGATACCTCCAGAAGTTTTTTTTTTATTGTACAAGATTGTTTTAAATAAACTTGTGTGGTTTTTTGTTATTGTTTTGTTTTGGTTTTCCTATGAGGTAGAGAATTGTTCTTTCAAGGTCTGTAAGAATTGTGTTGGAATTTTGAATGCAATTTTGTATGCAATGAAATTTAGTAATTGCATTGAATTTGTAGATTCTTTGGTAAATGGCCATTTTATCATGTTAATCCTACCAATCCATGATCATGAGAGATCTTTCCATCTTCTGATATCTTCTTCAATTTCTTTCTTCAAAGATTTGAAGTTCTTGTCATACAGGTCATTCACTTGCTTGATTAGAGTTGCACCATGATATTTGATATTATTTGAGACTATTGTGAAGAGTGCTATTTCTCTGACTTCTTTCTCAACCTGTTTTCCATTTGTATAGAGGAAGGCTACTGGTTTTCAATTGTTTGTTTGTTATTGTTGCTGTTATTGCTATTGTTAATCATGTATCCTGCCACTTTGTTGAAAGTGTTTATCAACTGTAGCAGTTCCCTTGTAGAATGTTGGTGTCCCTATGTTTACTATAATATTATCTGTAAATACTAATACTTTGATTTCATCCTTTCCAATTTTTATCTCTTGTCCCGCACGCTGTTTGGTCTCGCCAGCAAGAACCCACGCGGACACACGGATCCTTCTGCAGCAATGCGTTTATTGCATGATGAAAAGAGGAAGACCCTGGGGCCCCAGAATGGCGCTGCTTATATAGCCCTGAGGCAATGTGTCCTCCACTGATTGGCGCGCCCCGGGAGTGGGCGGTGATTAGTCATGTACACCCATAATGCGCAGGCGCTTCGGGGTTTTCCCGCGCTATCCGTAAATTTCCTTAGAGCGACAGCGGAAGTCAGCGCCATCTTGTAATGGCGAATACTCTAACCGCTCCCTACAATCTCTCCATTCTCCTTTAATTGTCTAGCTAGGTTTTTTTTTTTAATTGCTCTAGCTAGAATTTCAAGTACTGTATTAAAGAGATATGGAGAGACTGGACAGCCTTATCTTGTTCCTGATTTTAATGGATTTGCTTTTAAGTTTTTCTTTAACCAATGTATCCACTTCTTCTATCATATCTTCTACACCTGAAATTCTCTCTTCCATCTCTTGTGTTCTATTGGTAAAGCTTGAATCTGTAGTTCCTATTTGCTTACATATTTTCCATCTCCAAGTTTCCCACAGTTTATGTTTTCCCTATTGCTTCTGTTTCCATTTCCAGATCTTAAACAGTTTTCTTCCTTTCCTTTGCCTGTTTGTTTGTTGCTTCTTGGCTTTCTTTATGGGACTTACTCATTATCTACCATTGTTTGTGTTCTCCTGGATTTCTTGAAGGGATTTATTCATTTCCTCTTCAAGGACCTCTCTCCTCTTCATAAAGCTGGTTTTAAGTTCATTTTCTTGTGCTTCAGCTGCATTGAAACCTTCAGGGCCTACTGTAGGAGGATAGTTGGACTCTGGCAGGGCTATATTGCCCTAGCTGTTGTCGGTTGTGTTTTTCCACTGGTTACTAGGTATCCTGGGTTGAGACAAATATAAGTCTAGGTTCCAACTTCTGAGTTTCCTTTTTTGGGTGGATGTTCTGTTCCTTGGTTTCTGTTTGCACTTTGGTCTCCTTTATGGTCTGTATTTCTGGCAGCTGGTGTGACTTCTGGTTCATCAGGGAGTCTTGGTTAGAGTTAGCGGATGGATCAGGCAGCTAGGATGACTTTTAGTACAGCAGGATATCTCTATTCTTCTGATAGATGTGGCCTGCACCAAAACAGGGGATATCTGCCCATGTAGGGGAGGGGTAAGTTGTCAGTACCTTTGGTCTTTGGGGTTCAAATTCAGGGTGTGGGAAAGTTCTGAGGGCATGTGGACCTCTCAGCTGTCTGACTGGGAAGATATAATATTTTAAAATTATTTTTATTGGATATTTTCTTTGTTTACATTTCATATGTTTTCCCCTTTCTAGGTCTCCCCTTCAGAAACCCCATATCCCATCTCCCCCTCCAACTGCCTCTATGAGGGTGCTCACCCACCCACCCACCCACCCACCAACTTTCATCTTTCTGACCAACTCCCGTCTTTCCGCCCAGGCATTCCCCTACACTGGGGCATCAAACACCCTCATGCCCAAGGGCCTCTCCTCCTACTGATGTTCAACAAGATGTAATTTTTAAAAGCCTAAAACACATATTGATATTTAATTCATATTTAAATTTGCTTAAAATGCTGTTTTTAAAAATGTCTTTCAAACAGGTAAGAGGCTCAGTGAGGAAAGGTGCTGGTCTATGTCTGCTTCTCTCCCTCTGAACCAGGTGGGCTGGATTGGAGGGAGAGAAGCTCAGCAAGTTGTCAGGTGGGTGCAAGCAGGATCATGGACAGTGGTGAGTGCGTAGGCAAAGAACACACAGCCACCCAGGAACAGTTTCAGAGAACTGGTTTGATTTAATGGGGAAGGAGAGGTATTTATGCACCTGGGCAGGTGGCCAGGGTCTCTGGGGTAGGAATTGTGTGGCTGCATAGAATTGCAAGGACAGGGGTGGGAAGATGCTTCATCTGTATACCAGGGGGCTGGAGGGAGGACTCTAAGGTCAAACAAGTAGTGAAGCCTAATAACTGTCAGGGTAATAAATTCTTACTTAATAAATGAGTGATAGTGGGGCAGCCAGCTTCTTGATGTGCCAGGTTGAGAATGGGCAGGGAACCAATTCTTGTTGTCTTCATCTGAGGTGTTAATGTTAAAGCTCTCTTCAATCTTCTGTAACCCAGGACTATTGTGGCCCCACAGAAAGGTACTTGCTGACAAATCTGACAGCTTGAGTTTGAATCCCCCCAAAAACCCTCTTATTTCTGATTTCCACTTTTGTGTTTTCTTTCTCTCTCCCTCCCTCCCTCTCCCCCCTCACACACACACACACACACACACACACACACACACACACACACACACACACTATTAAATGAATAAATGTAATTTTGAAAATGTTGACTTTGTAACTGGGGATACAACTCAGTGTTGAAAATGACTTGCCAAGTGTGAGGACCATAGTTGATAAATCTTTACCAAAACCAGAAATGTCACCTGAATATAGTCCCAGCACTCCTACATGGAAAAAAAGAGAGATTATAGGTCATCTTTTCTGGCACAGAAGGCGAAAAAACAACAAAAAAGATCCTGTCTCAAACAAAGTAAAATGTGAAGACCACAACATAGATTGTCTTCAGACATCCACAGGTGTGTGATAGTGTACCATGCCACAACACCAACACACACACACACACACACACACACACACACACACACACATACACAGCTCACAACACACATATATGCCACAAAACATGCTACAATACACACACACACACACATGCCACAACACATGCTACAATATACACACACACGCACACACACACACGCACACACACACGCACACACACACGCACACACACACACACACACACACACACACACACACACACACACACACAAAGCTGCCTTTTTCTGCCATACTGAGAAATAATTAATTTCTCAGTAACTGAGAATTCTATTTAAGATGTCAGTGAAAGTTAGGCATCCAGTGATTTTTACTCATTTTTCTTCCATTCTTCTTCTAAATTAATAACTTTATGCATATTTGATTTGTCATGTATATGATAATCTTTAAAAATATATTTACCAAAGTGAGATTTTTGGAACAAAGATTTATGCTTTAAAAATATTGATGATGGAAAGTTGTGTTTTTAATATATTATAAATTTACGTTTCCTACCAAGAGTGTAAGGAAGTATTTCACTAAGACTGACCAGTTTTCAGGACTTAAAAACCTATTATTTCTTTTTGTGAATATTCTGTCCTTACACTGGTATTTTTCCTATTTTTCCTATATATTATTTTATTAAAAGAAAGCATCTATAAGATTAAATTTTGTGTAAATTAAATTATTTGATTTTGGGTTTTGTTGTTGTTGATGTTGTTGTTGTTGTTGTTTTGATTTTTCAAGACAGGGTTTCTCTGTGTAACAGCCCTTGCTGTCCTAGAACACAGAGATCTGTCTACCTCTGCCTCCCCAGAGGTGGGAATAAAGGTATGCACCACCATGCCGAACAATAAATTATTTTTAGTTAGCAAAGACATATCAGGTTCAATAAGTGGAGTGTAAAATAAGTCATTTAAGTTATTTGAGCCCATGACTAGGAGCCACCATTATTCTAGCTGATGAAGAAGCAAATCAGAACACAGGGAAACAAAGACTATTCTACAGAAATAGAGGAAATGCTCTATAAACCCATAAAGGAGATAAAAGGTTACTGGAAATGGGGAGAAGCAAAGGCACTCTGGAAAAACAGCAGACCAGCCTCAGCAGTGGGAACTCAGCTCTTCAGTGAGGATCCAGCCTCAGCAGGGGGGACTCACCCTCAGCAGGGACCTAGCTCAGAAGTGGGGACCCACTCTCAGCAGTGGGCAGGGACCCAGACTCAGCAGTGGGGACCAAGCTCTGTAGTGGGGACTCAGCTCAGCAGTGTGGGACCCAGCCTCAGCAATAGGGACCCTGCTCAGCACCAGAGTTCCTTAGCAGATGACTGAGGGCTCTCTTTCTTTTTTTTTTTTTTTATTTTATTTTATTTTATTTTATTTTTTATACTTTATTTACATTTCCAATGTTTCCCCTTTTCTGGGTCTCCTCTTTGGAAGCCCCCTATCCCCTCCCCATCCCTGCCTCTATGAGGGAATTCCACCTCCCACCCACCTGCCCACCCATGCCCCTATT
>JAPYYD010006315.1:0-11278 GCA_028551405.1 Uromys caudimaculatus
TTTTTTTTTTTTTTTTTTTTTTTTTTTTTTTTTTTTTTTTTTTTTTTTTTTTTTTTTTTTTTTTTTTTTTTTTTTTTTTGGTTTTTCGAGACAGGGTTTCTCTGTGTAGCCCTGGCTGTCCTGGAACTCACTCTGTAGACCAGGCTGGCCTCGAACTCAGAAATCCACCTGCCTCTGCCTCCCAAGTGATGGGATTAAAGGCATGTGCCCCAGCTAATCTTAACCTATGGTGTCTTGCCTTTCATTAAGAGGTACTCTACCTCATAATGAGCTCAGCAATCGGGCCTTGTAGAAAGGATACGATTACTGTTTCCAAGTATATTAAAGAGAAATCATCATCTGAGAACTAAATAGTCTCTGTCTAGGATAAATGGATCCTTTGTGCTCAGCTCCCTCATTCCATTACGCATTGGGATTCTACAGGACCAACTCCTGGGCAGGTGATAATTCAGAGGAGGATATCTATGATTGAGCAAGCAGCAGATTGCTTTTAAAACAACTCTCTCAGCAATTTGAAAGTCAGATATCATTGTAACTTAGATGAAATCATAGCAGGGTGAGTAGGGAAGTCCCAACAGTGTAGGTGATCTAGTGCTTAATGTCCCTATGACCACAATTATCAGTTGGTAAATCAGGTTTCTATGAAATTTTTGTGATTGATGAGGCCTTCTTCTTATACCAGTTACAAACTCCCTTGGATTTCTGGTGAGATAACTTGCCTTAAATCTTTTAATGGCCTTCTAAACACTGCCTTAAAGAACGTAGGTGGAGACAATCACAGTGCTGTTCATTTTGACAGCATGCTTATCTCAGTTCCCAGATTTCTGAGGCCAGGATGTGACCTGCAGGGAGAAATAAATAAATGCCTGAGATATAGTCTAGAATCTGTGATCTTGCCTCCCATCAAACCTGCATGTTTCATCTGCAGTAGTAATGGTTGCACAAGGCTATGAACCAAAAAAATAAAACAAAATCAAGCAAAACATTTCTGCTAAATTTTCCAACTGAAGAGTATTTGAATACAAAATCAGAAAAAAATTGTCATGGGTTAGGACTCATGAAAATTAAAATCTTGCAGTTCTCTATAGGATTTCTATGTAGTCACAGCTATCTAAGAAAATCTTTAAGGCAGCTAGTCAGCTGTGGATATCCTCCTCCAACAGCATCCATCTTCTATGTCAGTAAGAGCATGGAGATGTTGATAGTAACCATGACAACTCACCCTTAAAACAGTAGTATTTCTTTCCAATGTGGGCTTTGCATGTGAAGGTGGGGAAGGGATGTTCTGGTTGAAAATATCATTGGTCCTTGAAAGTTTCAGGTATATAAGCCGGTAACTATAATCTTGATTTTTAGAAATATACCATAGTAATTTATGTCATAAATTATCATTTTGTATGCTTATGCATTCATTGATTAGATGTCAAATCTTCACCTAGGGAGAGTGAAACCATATGCTAGGTAAGTTGCATGGAAATGGACAAATGCATTACTTATTTTGTAAGATAAACTTAAATACAACTAAGTAGCTAAACTTTTCTTGTTAATAGCACTGATACAAAGTTATAGACAGACTCTGTGTGTGCAAACTGAATGGCATGTTTGTAACATGAACCCCTGAATTTAACATTTGATACAGTTGCCCAGATCTCATTTTCCTGCATGTACTTCTCAGGCCTTAGTGTTTAGATCAGTACTAAAACACAGAGCAGAAAGAAGGGTTTTCTTTTTTCTTTCATACATTCACATACTGCGCTTTTCAACAAAGAGTTTTTAAATTAGAGTAAATATGATATGCTCTGCTGGTAAGCGATGTTACAGACTCTTAGTTTTCACTTTCTAACAGAGCTCACCAGGATCATGATCTACTGTTTGCACATCAATCACCCGCATCATCCATAAAGTTAGAGAAATTATTCTGAGACAGATTCCAGAAATTCACACTTGTCCACAAACCTAGATGCTTCTTGTATATTTATCACATACTTGTATACAAACATTGAGAGAATACAGGTACAGTAATAAAATCACTCCAAAGTGTCTCTAGATGTGGGGGATCAATAACAGGCTGATTGCTAAACAACTATCACTGTGGGTAAGGTTTTATTCAGTCAGGAGAATTAGGATTAAGGCCAGGTATAGGATCTCATATTCTTTGCTGCCTGCATAATACGTCAGAAATGTCTCTGATACTTTTTTATTTGTTATCTTATCACTTTATTCTAATGTCTTATTTTTCTCATGTTATCACTTACCATATGTTGAAACCACCTTTCATTCATGACCACTCATTTGCAGACAGGTGTAAGAAACCCTCACCACTCTCTCGGCAAGGATTATGTCCTCAGACTGTAGTCTAAGTGAGTAAGTTGTGTGCCTTAAAAAGAAAGCTAGTGGATGAGATATGGGTCTACTGAACTCACCTCCCCTCAAACCTGCAATTATGTTTTCACCTGCAGTAGCAATGGGTATACTTACTTCAGCAGCAAAGAACTTTGTTGAACTCTTAGCCACAGGTGGCAGTGATCAAGAATAACTACAAATTTATTGCTCCCATCACTTAAGGGAATGTTTTTCAAGATGATTTGATATTTCTTGATCCTAGAAGGAATAGAAGATCTCCCAGGGACCAAGCAGGAAACACTGAGACATGACATATGAAGGACTAGTAGTGAGCTGTATGGATGTCTCTTTGCATTCTTAGTTCTTTCCTATTGTTTACCCTTGAAAGACTCCAAAACTATAGTTAGGAAATGAAATGAGACAAATCCATGTGAAAGATTTTCATAGTTCATTAGAAAATATCAATAATTCATACTGAATGTTATGCAATTCTCTGTTCAGTCATACTCTGACACTGGGTATACAATCCCATATATTAAAAATACTAATGGGGAGTTATATTTTGTAGTAAAATATGGTTTATTAAGTTTTCCATTGGTCAGAGGAAATAAACCAAATCTGCAAGTAAAGAAAAAATATCAAAATTTCTCAAAGATCTCAGACAAATGACAGCCCAAAGAGCAGTGTGAACTTATCTCTACCATGTCTGTAACTGTCAGATTCCTGTGCTGCTCCCATTAATTCAAAAATAAGCATGCTGATCACATAAGAAACCTCAACATTGCTTCCACTATGACAACTCCACATCCGCTCAATGACAGTACTTGATTTGTGAAAGAATGAGAACGAATATGCAGAGAAGGGGCATTTTTCATTCTGTTGACAGCCATTCTGACTGAGAGAAAGGGAATATCAAATGATAGTACCTTGCATTCATAAACCAATGGCAAAGGATAATAGACATTGTATTATTTTTCTGTTCATTTTTGTCATTCATATTTGGTGAATCAAAATCTCTTTCATCCATTGATTATGTTATTATGAACTTGTTTGGCTTCCTCAGGGCAAGGTAGTTGATTTTTCATTTCTTGTCATGTTTTGAGGCATTAATATGCTCTTAAATCTTATTTTGGCAAGGATTTTTCATATTTTCCTGTATACATTATTGTACTTATTTCTTCGTTTGTTGGGGGAGTTGCTGTAATATTTGTTATGACATATGTGTGGTCATTTCAGTACAGCTATTCTAACTCTGCCACATGAAAGTCATGGAGTTGTAACCTTTTTGAAGAATTTTTAGGACAAGGATGATGCTTGATTCAGTGAGCAATTTTTTCATGTTATTTCTCTTTCTGATTTCTAGGACATGCTTCACATCCTTGCTGTTAATACTATATACACAGTTCATGATGATGCTCTCTTCTATCATTGTGAATATTCTTGAAGTAATTATATAAAGACATATGTGTCTAGGAATTTATCTACTTTTAGAGCTTTAGAACAGAAATTTTAAAGGGTTCCATAGTGATTAAAAGGTTTTTATTGGGATCTGGTAAGGCATCTCTTTTTACTGCAAATTTTATAATCTCTTTTTCTTAGTTTTCTTTAAGTTTTACAGACTGTTTCTGAGTAGAGAAATCTTGGTTTGAAGTTGTACTCTTAATTTTTACATTAATTCACTAATTTATCTTTTAGCATAGTATTCTCTGTAGCCCTGACTATCCTGGAACTCTCAATGTATACCAGGCAGCCTCTGAACTTACAGCAATTCATCTGATTTTTCATTCCCATTTCTGAGATTAAAGGACTTCCCTTGTTAAACCTTAACCTGTATCTTTCAATTCTTTGCAGATATGTCGATGCTAATTAGAGATATTATATCCCTGTGATGTGTTTACTCTTGTGAGTGATATTATATTCTGCTACATCTTGTGATTTGTTTCATTTTATTGTGTTTTCCAGCATCTTGGCTCCAACACAATGAATGTCATTTCTTCTATGGGTTATACATTCAGGCTCAAAGTGTATCTCCTGTTTGAATGTCCACTTACATTTTTTCTCTATAGTTGGAAAATTCCCATTCCTTCATTAAATATAATCTCTCTGATAATTTTAAACTCATATTTGGTTTCATTGATCATGTTCCAGAACTATTCTGTCTTTCCTCTATGTTCTTTTCCACTAATGGTGTTGAATGTGGTATTCCAGGGCCTTGGCCTCCATCCTTCATGCTCCTTCATCTTCAAGTCTGTGAGTCTTGCATTGCCCTTTCTTGCTTGACACACTAAGTCTTTTAATTTCAATATTTATATTTTTGGGTTAACTCCACTAATTCTTTATATATTTCATGCTATAGTTCCCTAATAGGGAAGAGTTTTTATGCTGTGTTTATGAATCATGTTGTTGATTGTTATCTTTGTGAAACAAAAGATTTCGGTTTCTGCCCATATAGCCCATCTCATTCTGATCAATCAGCCATTTAGCATTTAATTTAAGTCTTTGTGGTTTTGTGTGTGTGCAGTTGTGCATGTATGTGCATGTTTACCTGTTGGTGTATGCTTACAGAGACAAGATATCTAATGTTAGATTTCTTGCTTTCTTTCTTATGTTATGAGGTCTGCTTAGAGGAACACAACTCAAATATCAGTTCAGTGCAGGTTGCAAAAAATTATTGTAATCAAGTCACTACTGTTCTATCAGACTAGTGGAACAGACTCAGGAGTTGAACTCTGACCCTGGGCCTGAAAGCCTCAGAGCATTTAAGCTAAAAAACAGAAACATCTGTGTATGCATAAACGTTTGCAACCTACTTTTAATAAGGGTTCAACCTCTCCTGTATCCCACGACCCAGCAGAGGTGGTGGAAGAGAAAAGTTATTAGAATGTGGATGAAGTGGACCTGTTCAGCAATAGTTCTTTGGAGGCAGGCTTGATAATCTTTGGCAGGAGTTCATCCCTGTAGAAAACACCAAATATGGTTCAGCAGATGCAGACTAGTCCTCTAGGCAATCAGACCACAGGCATGAACTGGTAGCTACAGTACAGTCCTTTCAGCAAGCAGGCAACAGGCAGCTATAGTTCAATCCTGAAGATCCCAACAGGCTCACCAAAGAGCCTAAGGCCAGGCTATGAAGGCACCTGACTTCCACAGGAACCTCTTAAACAGTTCTTGTGCAGATTTCTCTCAATGGCAGCATTACTACTAGTTGAGCTCTGTAATGTTATATAAAGTGAACCAATATATGCATGGGCGAAGACTAGCAAGGGGAACAAATCAAACCAATGCTCAGCGCTCATCTCCCACTGTCTGTGGGGTCATATTTGTACTCCCTCATCAAATGTCCTTTCATGTGTTTGCTATATCAAACATCATTTCCCCTGTCTCTGCTTGAGTAAAACAGTGTTTCTCATGTTTGCTTTAGCAAACCTCCTTTCACCTGTATGCGCCAGTCAAACAACATTTGAAATAACTAACTTTCCAAAGAAACTAGAAGTTTCGACTTCACACCTGTTTCAAGTTACAGGTACATTGTTCCACAAGTCAGGTATTGTGAATAGGGAATTTTCCTAGAAACATGCCCTTGTGTTACACTTATCTTGTTCTCATTGGTTTGTTTATCCAAATGTGGTTGGGCCACTTGCATAGTGTTCATCTCTCAACTTGCCAACCAGGATGGCATTTACCACATACACATTTCTCTCTACCAAGAAGTATATCACTTATGTAAGAAGCTCTTGTGAACTTAAACTTTATTTGACTCCTATTCAAAAGAGAAGTTGTATTCAAAATGCCTTCAGTTTGGTTCCTTCTTATGTTCCTTGACTTTTTACATTATTCAGATCCTTGATTATCTGTTTCATGGTATAAGGGATTATATTGGTTTCATAACTGAGTTTATCTGAGTTAATCATAATTGAATAATTATGTAAAGCAACAAGAATTCAAGGCCCTATGAGGTGTTGGAAGAAAGAAAAAGGACATTAGTCATGCTAAGGTGGTGAGCAACCTGGTTAGCCAAAGGGTCAATCAAAAACATTCTGGAGCCAGTAATTGGCCTGTTTTCTTTGTTCCTTCCTATAAAACATGTTTTGTTTAATTTTTCTAAGGTGTTACAAGCTATCCCAGAATGATTGGCATAAAAACAACAAGTTTTCTTCCATGATAATTTCATTTTCAAACTCTTAATGATTCGGGGAAAATGTAGTCTCTTCTATAACTACTTCAGGGTAAAATTGTGGTGTCATATGTCAAGTACCAGGAAGGCTGAAGGGCTTGTCAAAGGGCAAGGTGGCATTTGCTTTTCAGAAGAATCTGATTAGCTGATCCAGCTGAAGCAATGTGGAGCAATTATGTCAGCTGGACTGTTTCTCCTCAGCTTTCCACAAGTTAAGAGCTCACCATTTGCCAGTTTTCAGGTGCTTTCTGGATAGTGGCTGTCAGCTGAGTTAATCTATGCTAAGAGAAAAATAATCTAGGGAGAGAAGTAAAAACTTAAGAACTTAAAGAAAAATGTTACATTTGGAACTTTTATCCATCTGAAGTCTGTTTGACCTGTGAGAGGCAGATTTAAGCCTTTTGAACTTTTTACTTCTTAAAACTCATATGAAACTTAGCTTACCAAAGGAGTGAAAAAATTATGTATATTACAATTACCATTGTATTAAAATTTGCATACTAGAAAAAGCAGTTAGCAGGTGTAAAGCAATAGAAGTAAACGCATGCTTCTGAACAGCTGCAAAAACTATAGGTTTAGATTAAAAGGCATGAAATTGTTTTCTTGTGTCCAGAAAGCAAGTTATATATAGATTGCACAGAGGTGTTAAGAATGATGGAAATCATCTCTAAGTCTATAACTAGAAGACAAGGAAAGAATACTCAAAACCAGGAACTTATGAGTAAAAGATGAGATATACAATGACAATATAAACACAAGTACTCTATATTCTATTTTAAAAGTACATACAAGTATTTAATTTAATGGACTGCACTCTCTTCTTCCACCTCTGTAAGATTTGAAAATATATTCAAAGGAGCTTATTTGATAGCCCCACACAATGCAACATTTTAAACTAATGTCATAAAAAAAGTTCATCTCTATATTTTTCCACAGATGGATTGATGTGAGAATGTCCCATATCTGTCACTGATATAAGATGGAGGGCGTTCTGAACAATGTAACAAGTCTTCTCACAATGCATCTTCAGTTTCAGATTTTGGCCTTGTACTCTCAGAATCCTGTCTGGAACTTGAGCAGCAAGACTACAGTTGGGACCACACTGAGGGGCATCTTGAAATTCAAACACTATTTAATATTAATACAATTTGTGTATCCTTTCCTACTTAATGTATTTCATTAGAATCAAATATTGCTACATTACCCAAAACATACTTTCAGAAGAAAATGGAAAAGACAATAAAACAGTAAAAGTGCTTATTAAGTTGTAAACTTTTTATTGATTCTTTGTGATTTTCCCCATCATGCCATCCAGTCCCACTCATCTTCCCATCGCCTTGTATCTGCCCTCCACCCTTGCATCATCTCCCAGAAAAGAAACAATGATCACTTACAAAAAGTTTAAAAAAAAAACAAAGCATGGGAAATATCGTGTTGTGGAAGCTCTTATGTCTCAGTGTGTCCTAGAGTATACCCATCTGTCCACACATCTTCACTTTCAAATGTTCGTTGCAATAAGTCATTGGTCTGGTTTCAGGTCTCTGACTTCTGTTACAACATCAATATTAGATGCTCACTAGGACTGCTCCCAGTTATCCTGTTGTTGTGAAGATCCTGCAGCTTAGCATGACTCGATCTTGCCCTTTCCTATGTTTCAACAGTATATAGATGAAATAGTTTTGGGGTAGGGCACATTAAATCCCTAGGTTATGACCTCAGTCATAACTGAGCTTCTCAGACTTACAGCTCTCCCACATCTGCACCATCAGGACAAAATCTCCAACACTGCTGTGACTAGGCCACCCAATGCTGCCATTGACAGGAGGCAGAGTCAGCTCTAAGGCTCTCAAGACTTAGGCTGGCTCACCCACACTCACTCCTCTAGAAACAGTTACACTGGGCTGCCTCCTATAGCAAGTGCTGCAGGCTGTAGATGCTGGACAAGCCCACCAGATCTCACATCCTCTGTGGTTGCCCACCCATGCCATTCCCATCATGACCAGCTTCACTGTATTTCCCCAGGAGGGCCACGAGCCCACTGTCAAGTGGAGTGCTAGGCAATGAGGGACATGGCTAGCTTTCCTACTCTCAAGTCTTCAGGGCAAGCTCTCCGGAGGAGCAAGAGGGAACTGGGCATCCTCCCCAAGCCTAGATCACCTATCAGATGACCAATGAGGGCCCAGCTCTGCCCTGCTCTTGGCCATGACCATTCATTCTAACTCCCTCCACCAGGCCCACTGCTATTACAGCTCTACTCACTTACTGCAGATTTCATTTTCTAGCTCTCCCAATTAATTTTCCCTACACTTCTCTGATAATCCCTAAGGTTTCTGAAAAGAGCGTAGTACTCAGGTAGATGTGTGTGTGTGTGTGTGTGTGTGTGTGTGTGCACGCGCGCGCGTGCAAGAGCATGCGTGTCTTTTATTTGAGACTGTGTGCCTGTGTTTTTTGCATATGCAGATGTATGTATCATATTGGGTGTGAGGTCAGAGCTCCTTTGGGCCTTAGTTTTCTTAAATCACTGTGAGTCTGGGGAATGGAATGCAGTAATCCTGCTTTTAGAAATGAGGACTTCTACCAGCAGACCAAACTACTTTTTCTACCACCACCGGTTTAGCCACCATCAATTTAGCTACCATCCATTTATCCTTCTCCTGGAAACACAAACTTTAATAAAGTCGGATGTTGTCCTGCCTCCGATTCCTCAAAATTGATAGTTATGTTTTTGTTTTCCATCAGCTTTTGTTTACTCTTCTCATTCTACTGTGGCCTAGCAAAATGTCTGCACCTCCCATTTGTCACTATTGCTGTCCATTTCCAGTTCTTTCCTCCTCAAAGTTTTCCCTCTCACATTAATACTAACTTATTCTTACCCTGCTTATTTGCTTTCCTCCTATATTCTCATAACTAATACCTCAGTGAGCACAACAGTCACTATGTTCCTTCCTTTCCTAACACCAATGGATTAGAAAGGGTGATTCCTCCTTAAGTGACTATTACTGTAGTTTTGTAGTGGTAACATTTTTCAGTGACTTCTTGTAGATAGTATTCTACTCCTAAGGTACTCCTTTAGATGGATAGATGGCATTGACAATCCTATTGAGTTGGATGGCAAATCAAGCACATAGGAAGAACACCTTAATCTTTATACAGCATAGTCTTGCTAGAATTTGACAAAATTTCCATGTAAAGAATAGAATGGATAGACTACTGGGAAGTTTGTTAATTTGTATTTAACATAGGAAACATTTTCAACACAAGTAGTAGAACCACTATTAAGACATTCAAGCAAAATTACCCCATCTTTTCTACTCTGTATATCATGAATATTGTGGCAAAAACTTCTAGTGATGATTAGGCCCCAAAATGAACTTTGAGGATGTGGGGCTAATTACCTGCAACAGATTACTATAGAAGAAAATGCAGAGACTGACTGAGGCAGCCATGGCAACTGAGAGGAAATTTAAGAAGTATGGCCAAACATTTCCTAAAAACCCAGATCAGCTTGACTACCAAATCCTGCTACAGGTTCCTACTCACATTTAAATATTTATCATAAGGCAGTTTAGTTATGTACATATTGTGAGAAAATGTGATGCATACTTGGCATCAGTCATCCACGTTGAACAGTTGTTGATTCATGAAACACGTTTTTCTTCCCAATTCTATCCATCTTTAACCTCTGGATTTATATAAAAACCCTTAAAATAAACTGTCCAATATTTGATTTATTAGGTCATGAACTGTGTTCTTGATTCATGTAACTGTAGATGGATGGAGAATTGGTAACAGGTGGAAATGTATAAAAATGCATAAAAAAAAACAGTTTTTCTGGCAGAGAGTCGGTGGCCCGGGTCTTATGCTTCTTCTTCCTCCTCTTGTCACTATCCACGATGGGAAGGGGCTCGCTGCTGCCCATCTCCACAAGGTTCCTCAACTCAGCAGTGACACTTGTGAACTTGAAGTCTCAGAAGAATCCCAAGATTGGTGTCTTCCAGCCACAGGGAGTTATCTGATGACCTCTGTCCAGTCAATGTCCTTCAGTCTGCCACCTGCTTCTGCTTCATCTCCTCCAGCACAGAAATCTTAGTTGACCACCACGGGAACAGCCGCGCAAGCTGTTTGAGAGCATCCAGGAAGGCAAATACGAGTTTCCCGACAAAGACTGGACTCACATCTCCAGCGAGGCCAAAGACCTCATCTCTAAGCTCCTGGTTCGAGATGCGAAGCAAAGACTCAGCGCTGCCCAAGGTCTGCAGCATCCATGGGTACAAGGGCAAGCTCCAGAAAGGGGACTCCCCACGCCGCAAGTCCTTCAGAGGTAAAAGCTTCCACCCTACCCACTGCCTTCTCACCTTGGCCTTGACTTTCCCTCAGATCTCAGTGTGGAGGATGGGCCCAACTTCAGGCTCTAAGGCCATCTCCAGAACTGTCCCTCAACCCTCTCATTGATCTCCATAGATTCCCCTCTCTCAGCTGCATCTCAGCCCCTCTTTTCAGGAAAACCCCTGTTTTCTACTCACTTGGACGTGACTGTGAATCACCATTCACACCCCAAAGATGGTCCTAATCTCTGGGTCATCGTCACAGGAGGGTTCTACTTCTAGCAAAAGGAGAGGAGGGGCTCAGGGCCTCTATAAGGCAGAGGGGCAAGTTGCCACAGACTGTTAGGCACACAAGAATAACAACGGCCTCCATGTCTTAAGTACTTGCCACATGTCCAGTGTGGTACTAAAGGCATTTCATGCACAGTCCTGTGTT
>JAPYYD010006316.1:0-11278 GCA_028551405.1 Uromys caudimaculatus
GACGTGGTTCTGTGCTGTGGTTTTGTTCTACCCTGGCTGTGCAGGATAGATGTACCTCAAACTAACTATAGCTACGTTTCAGAGTCCCCTACCCAATGATAGTTCAAGTTGAGATATTTTTTAACACTTTGACATGATGTGAAGGCAGTACACATTCTATTGAACCCATACTATGTATGTACTTTGAATTTAGATATGGTATGTGATATGATACTCACTTGAGAAGCTGGGCAGCAGCAGAAGCCACCAGCCTGTCAGCCCTGTGATCATTATGGAGAAATGGTTTATGTTCTATGGGTGCTATATCACTAAGCCTGATGCTTAGTGAGTTAGGTTGATTCATGGTTTTTCAACCCTTGATGGGTTTACCAGGGTGTGACTCTGTTTTCCACCGAGGATCCCAGGGATTGTAATGTTTAGCCCCCGACACCCATATGTACGGGCTTTTGTGCAGGTGTGTATCTTTCTGCAGTGTTCCATGGGCCCTACCCCACACCTGTCTTCCACACAGAGTAGGCAATGCCACAGCCACATTCTTGTCCTCAGTCCTTTCCTGTGAGGGAAGTCAGGAACTGTGGCAGATTCGTGAGGCATCATGCAGTGCATGGTGTCACTTCCTCCTAAGAGTCGGGTGACAGACTTGTTTGTGCACCTGCCATGGTAAGCACACTGCCTAGCTCTTCATTTATACCTTTCCCATGGTCTTTTCAAAGTCTCACCCATTCTTTCCTTGGCTCTGAGTCACTTACCCAGCATACAACTTCCATGGACGGTCTTCATGGGTAGAGAACTAGTAGCTACTTCCTTGTCCTAAAGTTCACGGTCCTGGAGTCTTGTGCCTAGTTTAGAACTTGTTTCTTACACAAGTGTATGACCTCCAAAGGCCAACACTGAGGCATATTGTATAGAGTCAGTCTCTCTCGGCGTCCCAGAGTGTCTGGTAGCATGTTCACACCTGGAGGAACAGAGTGACAGAGATAAGCATCAGGGCCCTTGGCCAGCAGTATGAAGTTATGGATGTAGGATGAGGGATGAGCAGGTTAAGGGGCTGAAGAACACAACAGAGTTGATTTTGTCTCTGAGGATGCATGGCTTGCTTTACGGGAGCTCAGCCTTCAGTTGCTTTCTCTGGGTGAGCCCTGGAGCTCTGCCTTCTTGACTGCGCGTGTGAACTGTCTTCGTGTGGGTGGCACGTTGGACCCCTGTAATGTTCGTGCGCCAATCTTTCCTCACTTGGAGGCTCCCAAGCACAGTTTCCTTTTCTCTTAGCATCAGTGGTGCTGAGTGTTGAACACAAGTTTTGCTCACCCAGCATGGTTCATTGATTCCTTCTGTTCATTAAGCCAGCAGGAAGACAAGAGTTGGGTTGGATAATGAGCAACAATATCTCCCACATACACGGTCATCTTGCTTCAATTTCGTTTGTTGCCCAATTCCCCCGTATCGAGGGCCTCCCTCTTCTCTGTCTTGTGAAGACCTCAGTGTCATTCCTGTCTGGTGAGTATCTTCAGGTGTATGCTGTTGATTTCCTTTCTTCTAGGATCCCGGAGCAGCTTCCCTGGGGCTCTTTTCCCATGGAAGGGCAGCCCTTCTCTCGGCTAGTGCTGGCCGGCACAGGACAGCCCATTCGCAGCTCCAGTGTTTGGTTGTTTTGTGTCTCTTTTATTTCTCTAGACAAGTGTTGCCCCCTGTCTGAGTCACAATACTCTGCCATCAGAGGCAACTTAGATTTTTCTTTTATTTCTGAACACCCTCAGCAACAAGGGACACTGTGTGTCCCTGTCCTGTTTCAAGTAGTTCATAGTTTAAATGTGTAAAACTGCCAACAGGAATATAGTTTTACCTCAAAGGGAATTGGAGAAAGAATATTCTGAGCCACCTGTTGGTGACCGTGGCCCGGGAGCATGGATTCAGGCTGTCCCAAATAATGTGTTCCAATGTTGAAGCGGTTACACCAACTTTTTTTTTTTGATACTTTATTTACATTTCCAATGTTTCCCCCTTTCTAGGTTTCCTCTTTGGAAACCCTCTATCCCCTCCCCCTCCCCCACCTTTATGAGGGTATTCCACCTCCCACCAACCCGCCCACCCACTCCCATATTCCCACCTTGACATTCCCTTTACTGGGGCCTCTAACACCCTCAGGCCCAAGGGCCTCTCCACCTCCTGATGGCCAAGAAGTCCTTCCTCTGCTACATATGTGGTCCAAGCCATGGGTCCCTCAATGGGTTACACCAACTTTTATAGTCACAGGACAAAAAGTCGTAAATCAAGGCATTACCAAGTGTCTAGATGGGGACTTTGGTGAAGTGGGTCTCTGCAAAGTGTGGCTGTAGGTTTTACTGCTTTCTAGGGGGTTGTTGTTATACCCCAAAGATTTTACTTGATGGTTGAAAGGATGCTGGATGGAATACACAGGTGGGCAATGAATGGTTGTTAGGAGACTAAAGGTAATGTGAGATATTTTGGCTCCGGACCTGTGACATTCAACTCTCTACAGTCAAATTTTTCTAATGAGTCGATAGGTCTTATGGAATCATTAACATGGGTGTGGCTAGCCCCATTCATCCCCCCAGCTCTCAGCCCCCAGCTCCTACCTCTGCTTCCTTGGAGTTTTAGTTCACAGAACAAATGCAGAGACCTTATTTTCACCATGTGCTTTCCTACAGGTACCAGGAAGCTTCCTTCGCCTTTAGCATGGCCAAGCACCTCCCCACACCTGAGTCCCATTGCTTCCCAGGACATTTCTTAATAGAGGCAAGCTCTCCATAGTGAATGTGCATCAGGGTCACAGTTTACTGACTTTGGTGTTCTCACAGGCATTGGGGAAAACTTAATCCTTCAACTTCTGGAATTCTTGTCTTGCTTAGCCCCTTCTGGGGCTAAGATGTGCTAGTTGAAATAAGTCATCTGTAAGAGAATGGCGCCCTTTGTGTGTGATGGTTTAATTATCTCAAAGGCCCACTCCTAGTTGCTTTCTGTTGCTCTGCTAAATGCCATGATGTACTGGCTAGTTTTGTGTCACCTTGACACAAGCTGGAGTTATCACAAAGGAGTTTTAGTTGAGAAAATGTCTCCATGAGATCCAGCTGTAAGGCATTTTCTCAGTTAGTGATCAAGGGGGGAGGGCCCCTTGTGGGTGGGACCATCTGTGGGCTGGTAGTCTTGGGCTCTATAAGGAAGCAGGCTGAGCAAGCCAGGAGAAGCAAGCCAGTAAGAAACATTCCTCTATGGCCTCTGCATCAGCTCCTGCTTCCTGCCCTGCTTGAGTTCCAGTCCTGACTTCCTTTAGTGATGACCAGCAACATGGAAGAGTAAGCTGAATAAACCCTTTCCTCCCCAACTTGCTTCTTGGTCATGATGTTTGTGCAGTAATAGAAACCCTGACTAAGACACATGATCGAAAGCAACTTGGGGAGGAAAGGTTTTCTTTCATCTTGTGCTTCCAGGTCACAGTCCATCTTTGAGGAGAGTTGGGAAGAAGCCTGGAAGCAGAAACAGTGGAGAGATGCTGCCTACTGGCTTGTTTCCGGGCTCATGTTCAGCTATTCTTTTTCTACAGCCCAAGCCCACTTGCTTGGGGATGATACCACCCACAGTGGGCTAGGTCCTTCCACATTAATTACCAGTCAAGAAAATGACCCTACAGTCATGTGCCCATGGTTCAATCCAATGGAAGCAATTCCTCAATTGAGGCTTCCCCTTTCTAGATGTGTCAAGTTAACAATGGAAATTAGTCATCACATCCCCTGCTGGAAAAGATGGTACCACATGATAAAAGTAGAGAAGGAACTGTTCACTCCAGTACCAGGGACAGCCCACTCACCAAGAACGATTAGAAGCAGGAAAGCAAAGAAAGAAGGAAGAAAAGAGCCCCTTAATCAAAACAGTGGCTCCCCAGTGCATGTGGACCCTCTGAAATGCAGCCCCGTGCCACTTAGGAACCAGGACTCATTCTTAGAAATGCACTATCGTGCAAGCATCTCAGAGTCACACACATGGCTAGATGGTACAGCCTACCGCACACTCAAGCTAGATGACATAGCATATGGCTTCTGGGTGGCCTACCTGTGCAGCATGTTACTGTATGGGTATGGTAGGTAATTGTACCCAATGACAACATTTCTGTTCCTAAGTATAGAAAAGGTACAGTAAAAATGCTAAGAATTAGCTTTCCAACTCAGCCGGAATTTTCTGGGATCACTTTTGCCTGTGTGACCCTCTATTAACAGAGAGGTTACAGTGTGGTCCTTTTCTTAGCATCCCTGCTGGGGTGAGGACACCTTGACTCTTGTCTGGTTTGCTCTTACTATGGTCTTGCTTGGTCCTCCTTAGCAGGTGTGGGTTTGTCTGTGAGCTCCTCCATGATAGAAAGTCAGACTGGTATTTCTCCACGTTTAAGTGCCTGTTTGTTCTCTTACAGACATAAGTAACAACGTATAGCCTGCTTGGTGTCATAATGTCCTCTGGCCTCTGTTGTTCAGCCCCAGCTAGAACACACTCCTGTTAGGAGAAAGCCTTGGCCTTGTGCTGGCAGTTGGAGAGGAAGGGGGTGGAACTGTGTCACTTGCATTTGCCTTCCCCTTGGTCATGCGCAGATGGTTCCTTAATTACAAAGATTGGACTGAGTCACAATGTCCGACTTAATGATGATGCAGAAGTACCCAGAAAGGCTTCTGGTTTTCACATTTATTACAACACTCAATAAATTATGAGACACTCAGTGTGTCATGATGAAATAGGCTCTGTGAAGGATGATCTTGTCCAACTACATAGGTTTATGCACCACATTTAAGATGGGCTAGACTGAACTACACTACTCAGAGGTTAAATGATTCAGTGGTTTGAGACTGATGGTATAGCTTACACTGGGAAGCGATGCCACTGTAAGCCAAGAGGCATCTATAATCATTTCTTATGAACAAACAGAGACCCACACCTGCCAGGGCTCAGAGTAGGCAAAGCAACCACAGAACCTTTGTTGTCTAGTTGCCCAGGTAGAAGTTTTTCATACAACCACCCCAGAGCAACAGACCACAGTCAATCATTGCATTAATAATAGGCTCAATCCTTGGGTCAAGAATATGTCCCACGCTGGAGGACTGAATCTGTATTTTTGCCACCTGGTGTGTTTTCTGGGCCCTAGACACAGTCGTTATATAACTAACTAAATAAATGGTAATGAGAAAGGGCAGCAGAGTGAGCTCAGACTAACTACATAGTAGCCTGTTCCTGCACAACCTGTTGGGGAGAGCAGTGCTGGCCTCCTGCTTCCTGCAGAGAAGACATGATTTATAGGGTCACAGCAGCCCTTGCCAGCCAGAATATCCTAGGTAGTGCACGACAATCCTCAAGGGAGGCCTGTGGTCTTTTGGAGGATGTGAGGCCTGGGATGCTCAGTTGCTATGGCAGGCCAGAACTGAATGATGATGTTCTGTTTTTCTCCACTAGGAGCTCAGGGCGCAGGTTTTCCCAGTGGAGTCAGGCTGTCCCTAAGAAAAGGTCAATAAGAGGAATGGCTATTGGTGTATGGTGGCGTGTATACATCAAAGTGTCCTCTCTGGGGTCTTTTCTATGGGGAGTTGGAAATAGTGACACAACTGAGTTCTGCATAGAGAAGCATGGCCCGGCTCTCTCCCAGTGTACTTGGTGTTTGCTCACCATGCTGTCCACGTGACTTCCACAGCCCTGCCACAGGGACAAGAACCAGAAACCTCAGTCCGCATAAGGGCCCTCTTTTTCTTACCTTGCCCAATCCAGAGGAGATATAGGCATCCTTCCAGGTGAGGGGAGTCTGTGAGTGAGGTTTTAGCAGGTAGGATACGCACCATCACAGGAGGAGAGACTCTGGATCGGACTTGAGCTGGACCACTCATTCTAGCCTTCTGTAAAGGATCTCCCTGCCATAGGCAAACTACCTTGATCATCCCTTCCTGATTCATACACATGTGTCAGGCATCACCAACACGAATACTCCCATGGCAGGCATCACACGCATGCACACTGGCACAGCAGGCATTACACATGCCATTCCAGGGCAGCCTGTTTCTAAGGGACACTTTTAAGGAAGAAACTCTCCTCAATCACTTGGCATGAGTCCACCACAAGCAGCCACCTAGGCCACTGCAAAGCCTTCTTTGTCAGTACAGCCTTCAACTTTTTGTAAAAGGAAGCTTGCTAGAGGGTAAAGCTCTCATGTAGGCTAGGGAGTGGGATACTGACCAGGCTCACCTGACCCTGGTCATGAGGAAGGGCAAGGCAGGGCCTGAACACTTATGTCACCACTGCTTGGGCCTTGGGCCCTCACAGAACCCAGCCCGTCTTCTGAGACATCCTACAGATCACTGGTGCTGGGACACAGCAGGCTACGAGCTCAACCAGCATGCACAGGAATCAGGAGCCCATAGAGGATACACCTTAGCCTGGGAGCCATGGCTATAATCCATGCAGGGCTGGGTACAGAGCCCTGGCAATCAGCAGAACTCCCAGGTCCTCTGGTGGAGCCAGTGGGCTGTTGGCACTCAGCAGGTCATAAATCTCCAACCCTGGAATGTTTTCAGCTGGGAGGATACCACAGCTGGAGGAACTTTCTCTTTCCCCCAAATTTAACACATCATAAAACATAGCCATTTGGGGAATGAGAACAACCAAGAGGTGTTTTTGCTTCCAGAGCTCTGCTTGGGAACGCTTGGAAGATGAGGTTTAGATTCTGCCGTACACCTCACTCAGCCACACCAGCAAGTACCAGGCATGTCCCAAGATACCTCCTGGACAGGTTGACCAGATGCTACAGCCCAGTGCTTTCCATGGCTTGGGACAAAAAGCCATAGTTCCCTCTCTAGGGTCACCTTGGGTTTGGGATGCTTGGACTTTCTATAAACAAGTGTTTGTCACAGAATTCAATGTGGAATCCTCTGGTCCCCTTCTGAATCTGTAAGCACCTATCTAGGTATACGATGGCACACTTCATGTCTCAGTGAGCAGAGTCTTTGATATTGTCTCATTCTCCAAGGTGGAAACTCCATGTTTGGTGTGAGCTGTAGATGGTGTTGGTTTTTTGAGATGTAGAGTCTTTTCTGCCTGGGAGATATGAATTGGTTCTTTGATGGGTCTTTATCAAAAAGCTATGGGCAAGGTGATGGCTCTAGGCCAGGCCCAGGACTGGCAGCTTCTGCTTTCTCAGGAGAACAACTGCCATGCTGTGCAGAGCACAGGCTAGACCAACTCCTGTTAACAGGCCACAGGGTGGGTGCCAATCATTCAAGTGGGAGAAGGTCAAGATCAGATAGGATGACTGGACAGACAACTTAGTACAAAGCTGGCTGCGTTGTGGCAACTGAACCAGTGTTCATCCCCTATGCCTGTTGCCTGGCCTGGCCTAAGCCCACTCTTATTCTGGCAGACCTAGGCCAAGAGAACAGACATGGACCAGTGACCTTTTGCTGCTGACGACAGTGTGGTCCCAGTGGGAGAAGAATGCAGTGTTTCTTCTGACAGAAGTGCAGATGCTGCACTTTAAATCTAGGCTACTTGTGGGGTGCAGGCCAGACTGTGAGAATCTTCTTCTGGCCCCATCAGAAGCCTTCACCAGAAAACGAGTATGAAAGTGGGAAGAGAAATGCCACGTAACTTCCGGCTTACCCAGCGTGGCCATCGGCACCTAGACTGCAGTCTGGGAGGTAAATTCATGGAAGTGTGAGAACCTGCCTGATGCCTGTACTCAGAGAAGCACAAGCTAATTAGTTCAATTGAAACCAGTGGGGCTGGGGTAGAGAAGGGGTCACTTAGCTTATGTCTCTGGAGTGACCAAAGAGAAGGAGCAGGTGGGACATATTAGCACCTTCGAACAATGGTTTTCATGATGTGAGGTTGTGAGTAGTTACACATCAGTGAAGTACATTATGGTCTCACAGGATGTGGAAGGTCCCACCTGCTTAAGGATGGCTTTAGCCTCCCTTAAAGCATCTCTGTGTTTTAAAACCACTAGTCCCATGAGTCTGAAGAAAAAAATGTAAATAAATCACAAAAACAGATAAGCAAAAACAAAACTATCAGCAATAACAATAACCACCTCCTCAAAAAACAAACAAACAAACAAACAAACCAACAACCAACCAACTAAACAAACAAACAAACAAACAAAATACAAAACTGTGACCCTTGCTTTCCTGCCTATGGAGGCTCTCTTTACTGAAGGTCCTTCATATGTAAACAAGTAGAAATTTTTATAGAGCTATAAATGACCATTTCCTTTAACTCAAAGTCTAACTTGCTCATTCTGCATGCTGCTGCTTACTGCCTAGGAACTTACCATGGCAACACCAGGCTGAGACAGCATCCTTCCTAGAGACCTGTTCACACTGAAGTGTGTTGCTGGAGAGTGATGCACTTGGACACTAATGTACTCATTACTTGAGATGAGTGACACATGTCAGTCTCAAAGCATCTCTGTGTCCCCTCTCCCTTGGTGAAGGAGCGGGCTGGCAATTAGGGTTATTGGGGGTGGACAGGGCTGAGGGAAGGCACACTGGGCACCAGTGCACAAACTACTGGTAAGAAGCTGATGTGCAGTTGCAGGTGTATCAGGCCACGGAGAGAGAACAAGGAAGAGACCATTGCACATGGCCTTCAGGAAGCATAAAGGCCTAACCCGTGGTACCTGAGGGCCAAGGGCAAATGGCAGACACTCAGGAAGCAACAGGTGGAGAATTTATTATTCAACCTCATGAATAAACTTTGTTTTCATGAATTTTGTGTAAGAGAGTTTTAAGTCAAAACACAGGACTCTTTAACAACTGGTGCTGGAAGGCCTGATTATCCACAGAAAAATAATGAAATTGGATCTTTCCCTCATATCATAAGCAAAATCCAACTCCAAATGCACTGAAGATTTAGACCTGAAGCGTCTCCAAGTCCTAAGGATAACCATCAGAGCATTAGTCTTGGTGGTGGGGTTTGGATTTGAGATCAAAAGCACAGGCCTCTGATAAGTGAATGGGATTACATGAAATTGCACCGTTTCTTCACAGAAAGTGGAAATCAGCACCAGAGTGGAGAGGCAGTCTATGGAACAGGAGAAAATCATTGCAAAGTATCTGATGAAGTTAATATCTAAAATGTGTTTGAAACTACAATTCAACAGCAAAACCCCAAATGGCCTAGTTACAAATGAGCAGGAGACTTGAGTAAGTACTTTCCAGTAAAGATAGACAGTTGGCCAGCAAGTACAATAAAAGTGCTCACTCTCATGGTCACAAGCAAAATGCAGGTCAAGGCCACAGTGAGATCCACCTGACACCAGCTGGGATGGTGACTACAAAAAGGGAGGAAGGTCTGAAAGAGCTGAGGGAATTTGCAGCCCCATGGAGGGAGCAAGAGAGTCAATGGGCCTGACCCCCCCCCCCCCCGTCGTCCTGGAGTTTGGACCACCAACCAAAGAATACACATCTATGGACCCATGGTTTGGACTACATATGTGGCAGAGGATGACCTCGATGGCCATCAGGGAGAGGAGAGGCCCTTGGGC
Organism: Uromys caudimaculatus; assembly: GCA_028551405.1. NCBI lineage: Eukaryota > Metazoa > Chordata > Mammalia > Rodentia > Muridae > Uromys > Uromys caudimaculatus. The sequence goes on from JAPYYD010006316.1 coordinate 9,527, forward strand.
CTGAGGATGTTAGAGGCCCCAGTAAAGGGGAATGTCAAGGTGGGAATATGGGGATGGGTGGGCGGGTGGGTGGGAGGTGGAATTCCCTCATAGAGTCAGGGATGGGGAGAGGATAGGGGGTTTCCAAAGAGGAGACCCAGAAAAGGGGAAACATTGGAACTGTAAATAAAGTATCAAAAATAAAAAAAATAAATTAAATTAAAAAAAAAAAGATTAAGTTAATTGTTCTGGTGGGGATCACAGAGGGGTGCAGCCACGAGAATGGTGGGAATGTGAATGGAGTGGCCGTATGATCCTGAGATCCTGTTTCTAGGTATTTCTTCAAAAGGATTGAAATCAGAATCTTGATGTGGCTATGCATCCATATGTCACAATAACAAAGACAGGAAAACCTGGCGCTTGCAGCCACACCACTCCACCGCCTTATTGGCAGGAACCAACTCCATCCCTTATATTTGCCTGATCTCATAGTGTACAGCATCCCATGACTTTATCCTCTGATACACCAATGGAAAGGAGATGCATGTAGCTGTGACATGGATAAAGCTACAGAATATGATTTTAGGTGAAATAAGTCATGAATTCTTCATGATTCCATTTACATGAAGTATCTACAACCATCTACTGCGTGAAAGCATAGGAGGAAGTGGGGGTTGCCATGGGCTCAAAGAGGGGGCAATGGAAATATTTTTTCCACTGGCATAAAGTTTGTATTATGCAAGATGGGTTAAGTTCTGGAGACTCATGTGAATGACATGCTGGTGTGTACTTCAAAACGTTAAGAGGCCAGACCTCACATTGTGTTCCTGCGAAAAAACCAAAAGTCACATAAGAACAAAAGGACATTTTTGGAGGTGATGAATGTGTTCACTTGGCTATGGTGGGGGATCGCAGGTGTATACATATGTCCAAATTCATAGAGATATCTACATCAGATGGGGGTGATATTTTGTACTTCATAAGTATGTATTAATAAAACTAAATATTAAACTTAGCAGGAAGAAGCTGTGAGGCAGAGAAACAGAAAGAGGTCAGGAAGGAATCAGGAAGGAGAAGGATCCAGAGTCCATTGGGGAAAGTTTGTCTTAAAAATAGGAAGGATATTTCTCAGATAAAGACCCACTGGGGGGAGATAGAGACATTCAAAGAAGGGGAGAGAAAGTGAGAACGTCATTATTGAATGAAGTTCTCGATAAATTATAATGCACATCCATCTGCTGTGAGTCCAGGAAGTGGGATCTGGCTTGAGGGCTCCGGAAGAGGAGGAAGATTGGGAACAGCTGCTGGGGGATGTGCTGGGGAAGGCAGGCAGCATGAAATGGGGAACAGGGCTTCTCAGCAGTGCTGAGCTATGGAGGTTAGCAAGCACTGCTTTGTCAGAGGGCCAAGGCAGACTCTTGCAAGGCAGCATAGCCAAGAGAAAGGCGGGAAGGTGGTGGCTGATCTAGGGCTGATTGGTGACAAGGTAGAACTAGAAAAATGTCAGGAGAAGAGGGTCAGGAGTTGGGGTTGAGCATGAGGACAGAGTTAACAATGGTTTCAGAGTGAAATGCTGATCTGAACTGAGCTGGGGAGATGGTGAACGAGGTCTGCAGCAAGATGGAAGAGCAGATTGGGACTAGCAGTGCGACAGCAGAGGGCACAGACTTGCAGCTGCAGTGTATCTAGAGGGATAAAGAAATGTGAGGTGGCACACCAGTCAGAATGGCTATGATCAAAAACTCAGGTGACAGCAGATGCTGTCGAGGATGT
>JAPYYD010006317.1:0-11278 GCA_028551405.1 Uromys caudimaculatus
GACCATGCCAGGCCCAACAAGCCAAGGCCCGAGGATCCCAGGAAGCTAAATATGGCCCGGGCAGCCCTTTCCAGAACCAGAGCCCTGCTTCACCTGACGGCCATAATGGCTGCCAAGGTATACAAACCTCCTGACATAAATGTGAAAAACTGTCAGAATGTCTTGTGCTTCTTGGAGAGGAAGCTCTCACTTTCACATCCTCAAAGGTTGTGAACCACAGAATGAGTAAGAAACACAGCCCTGGGCTGGAGAGACGGCTCAGCGGTTAAGAGCACTGACTGCTCTTCCAGAGGTCCTGAGTTCAGTTCCCAGCAACCACATGGTGGCTCACAACCATCTGTAATGGGATCAATGCCCTCTTCTGGTGTGTCTGAAGACAGCCACGGTGCACTCACATATATAAAAACAAATATATCCTTAGGAAGAAAGAAAGAAAGAAAGAAAGAAAGAAAGAAAGAAAGAAAGAAAGAAAGAAAGAAAGAAAGAAAGAAAGAAAGAAAGAGGCACAGCCTGCAGGCTGGAGCCAGCCGTCCAGCCATGAGCCCGGTGTGTGAGGTTCCCCTTTCCAGGATATCTTTCTTTGCTGTGTCTTCTACACCCATTAGATCGTCTTTCTCAGCAACTTCCTCGTACTAGAGAAAATAACAGAGAGCTGAACCATCCCTCTCCACCACCAGCAGATGGGGAGCTCCGTCCCTCCTCCTCCTCCTCCTCCTCCTCCTCCTCCTCCTCCTCCTCCTCCTCCTCCTCCTCCTCCTCCCCCTCCCTCTCCTCCAAGCCAGGAGCCGCCTGCATCTGCTCACCTGCACTTTCATGAGCCGCCCCACATACGAGCGGTAGTATGACAGGTAGATCTTGCTCAGCGTCTCTACGTACTCATCCCTGATCTCCTTGGCTGTAGCACGCTCATTTCCCAGCAGGAACTGATAGAAAAACCTGGGAGGACCAGGGCAAGTCAGACACCCCGGATGCCCACGCTGGACTGCCGAGAGGCTCACAAGCCACCCTGAGCCCATCTGGGGTGGCCACCTGTACTTCAGCAGGGCCGTCTGGGGGATCTGATAGTTGGTCATCGGCTTTCTGAACGAGTAAATCTTCTGAAGAATGAACTCACGGATCTTCGTCACTGCCTGCACGTGGGGAACAGACAGGCAGGCCGTGAGGGGCAGGCTTCTACTGTGTGCAGGAAGGGAGGTCACGGGATGGGAGCGAAGACAAAGGAAAGGGAAAGAATACTTCAGCTGTGTTCTGGTTATGGAAACAGGGTCTCCCTGTGCAGCCCTTGCTGGCCTGGGACTCACAGGTCTGCCGGCCTCTGCCCCCTGGGCGCTGGGGTGTAATCATGAACTTCCACGCCCGGCCTTATTTTTCCAGGTTGCTTCATTTTGTAAATATGGAAGGCTTTATGATCTGCGCGTCATTCCTTACTTACGCGGGGCCACACTAATCTGTATTGTTCTAACTTACGCGGGGCCACACTAATCTATTGTTCTAACTTACACGGGCCACACTAATCTATTGTTCTAACTTACACGGGCCACACTAATCTATTGTTCTAACTTATACGGGGCCATACTAATCTGTATTCTTCTAATTTGAGTATCCACGCTGCCAAGGCATGGTCTCATGTGTCTGGGGCTGGCCCCAACTCCGTTTCTTCTTCCACCTCCTGAGTGCTAGGACAACAGACGTGCGCCATCATGCCAACATACGCGGCACTGGGGACGGAACCCGGGCTGTGTGCATGCCAAGCAAATGCTCCACCAACAGAGCCACATCGAGAGCCTCTTTAGATTCTCAGGGGAGCTGGAGGGTCAATGACATACTACGCAGTGGATAGCCGTGGGAAGCTCTTGGGAAGCTGACTCTAAGCAGTCCACTCCCCACCTTGACCCGGAGCCGGTCAAGCACGCCTCTGACGTCTGCACAGGCAGCGGTGCCTCTGGCCTCCTGTTCTCTGACGGCAGCCGCCTTGGCATCCAGCTCCTGTAGCTGCTCCAGAAACCTGGGCTCTGTCACTGGAGCTTCCAGAATTGCTCTGAGGAGCAAGGGAGGATGGGAGTGGTCAGACGGGGACTCAACAGCACCGGGATGGCCCCCTCACACCTCACGTGTCATTTCGGCCTTTCTCGGTGTCTCTCTGCCGTCTCACGCCTCCATGATACGTGTACAAAGTTTTTATCTCCTGACCCACACCTCATATGGCCTTGGATCACCCCTAACCCATGTCCTATCCTATGGCGGCTAAAGCAGGGTTAGGAGGTTTTAACCCACCCTTTAATTCCTCTAACTTTTTTTTTTTTTTTTTTTTTAAAACAAGATCTCACTCTATAGCCCAGGCTGGTCTACTTGCAGCAATCTCCTGTCTCAGCCTCCCAGGCATGTGATTACAGGCATGAGCAGGCACACCTGGTTTCTACATGGTACTTGACAGTCCCAGCCAGCCTGAAGACCTATGCTGTAAACTGTGTAGGTAACCCAGCCTAACCACCTACTCTGGACATTATGACCTTCAAACCAGTGACTCACGTGACCAGAGCAGAGGGCACCACTAGCCCATCTACCAGTTCCCCAAGTTTCCCCCGAACTGCCTGTCGGTTACGAAGTCGGATGTTCATGGCTCCTGACTGCTCCTGCAGGGTCCGGATCTCAGAGCTGATGGAACTGAGGTCGCTCTGAAAAGCTCCCAGCATCTGCTCCATGCGCTGTGGGGAGGGCAGAAAACGTAGTGGGCATGACTCCCGGTTGACAGGGAATGGAGACAAGTGTGCCACCCAAGTCTGAGTGAATATCCCAGTATCCATCAATCCAGGAGGGTGGGAGATCTTCACTTGTCCAAGGGGGACAAAAAAATACTGGCCGAAAAAAAAAAAAAAAAAGGAGAATAGAAGGCAATTAGTTCAGATTTGCGGCAATAGGTGATGGCCACCCACCTCCAGGACGGCGTCACAGGCTGTGATCTGATTGTGCAGAGATGCTATGTTTTCACTCTCTTGGATATCTGACCCACAAAAGTCAAAGGTTTCACACTGAACACAGAACTCTGCAGATTTGCGGTACCTGCCCCCAGGTTCTCCTCAAAGTAACAGAAACCCAAGAAAGACGCCATCCCTGTGGGGGCGATTTGCATCACACACCCCCAAGACCCCATGTCAATAACACCCATCTTTTCCCTCTGCTGGAGGATACAGTCCCGTATTGATTTCTGCTCAATCTGCTGCAGCTCCAGCTCCACCTGCTTTGAATAGTGTCGAAGATCCACACCCTGGAGGAAATGACAGGCTCGGTGACTGGCTAGAGGGGAGCCACCAGGGTGAGGGGACACCAAGAGGAAGGGAAAGTGGGGGAGATCAGCACAGTGGAGAGCCTCACCGTTTTGAGAGCTTCCTTCACTAACTCGTCCTCCAGATTTGCCTGGATGTGAACTGGAAACAAGTTTATAGTTAGGGTCCCCTGCCACACCTCCCTCTGCCCACGCTGGGCACCTGCACACCACACCAAGCTCCCCTTTCCTTCCAGCCCCCGTCCTCTCCAGTTATAGACACAGTTGCTTTGCATGGTGGGAGTTTCTACTGTTTCAGCTCCTCATGGTCTACTCAACCACGGATCAAAAAATATTAAAGTGTGGCTTGTAAGATCTAAAACGTGTGGCATTCTGAGAAGCTGAAGAACCTCTCACCCAGCCTTCGATATGAAACATCTTTGCTCTGTTCATCTATGGTGTGTGCTGTGCCTGCCTCTCAATCGTTCGGTCTTGGCGGTCTGCACATTTATGTTCAAACAGGCTTTATTTTTACTTAACGATAGCCCCAAAGAGCAAAAAGTGATGCAGCAGTTTTATTACAGTGTATTGCTATAACTACTCAACTCTTACTGTTCATGTCTCACTAAGCCTAAAGTAGAAGTTAAACATTATCAATTCATAGATTAATTAAACTTTATACATACATTAAGAAAAAAAAAACCTACAGGGTCATCTACTGGGGTCATGTAATATATTCCTAAAGAATAAAGGGGTCTACTTTGCCCCCACCCCATGTCATCACTTACCATCCACTTCATCCAAGATGAATTCATCAGAGGTGATATCCAACTCCCCAAGTTGTAGGGGCTCCTGGAGTCCAGAACCACCCCCCTGAAGAGGGACAGGTTAATGAATGTGGGATACAAAAAGAGACGGTGGAAACTACAAAATACAACCAGATATACCTAGTCCTGTAAGTGAGGTGAGGGGTGCTTTGGGGGGACTTGCCGTAGAAAGTGGGTCAAAGATTCTGATGCACTCAAATCTACATTTTTGGGCTACTGAGAATATCTGGCAATTCATGGAGTTGTTCAAATGAGAAAAAACTAAGATTAGTCAAACCTGCCTTTGAATTTAGGACCTCAGTCTCCTGCTATCCCAGGGGATCTACCTGAGAGACTTCCAGAGGCTAAAGTTGTCAGCTTAAACAGTGTTTACTCATGTGTCAGGTGCACCCTTAAACATACTCATTCGGCTAATCCTAACGACTACCTATAAGGTAGGTCCTTATAACGTCTCCTCTTTATGGGTGTGGGAAGCGTTGGCACCGAAAACACAGCATAGCTTTCAAGTGGTGGGGCTGGAAGTGGGACCCAGGCAATAGGGTTCCAGAGGCCACGTTCTTAATCTTTTACACTATGTTCTCATTTCTACTAAAAAAAAAAAACAAAAACAAAAACAAAAAAACGTGAAGAGGAAGCTAACACTGGGTCCCTGGGACTTGAGTTTCAGCCACTTTGGTCCCTTCGAAAGCTTGGTCACTATCACCCGTAGCAGGACGGCTCCGAGCCTTGTGTCTGAACCCAGACTAAGGAGAGGGACGACCTGACGACACTCCGGAGGACAAACAGCCCCATGCTCTCACCAGCGGGCCCTCCTCCTCCTCCATGTCTGAGGCTCCAGCCCGCAACACCAGCTCTCGGGCAGCAGCCGCCATGGTCGCTGCGGCTGCCATTCCCCGGCAGCCTCACTTCCGGCAGCTGTCAGTCTCAGAGAATCCGTTTCAGGAAGCAAAGCCCCAAGTCCTGGAATGTCTTCTATGGAGCAAAAAAGGCTCTCAGATATTTGAGCTAACGTGATTGGCTCTAGTCTCCCCTGTTAGGCTTTGATCACTTCGGTCCAGTGCAAACGGAAAGTGAACGTCTCGAACACAACCCTGTTCCGGAACCTTCGCTCCTCGCCCGCACAAGAACCGTACGACGCCAAAGAAGACCGAACCGGAAGTTATGGCTCCGGTCCCATACAAACTGTCTCCTCCCTAAGGGAGAGGCGGGAAGAGAAGCAGTTTCCGGAAGCGGTCCTCCGGGATAGCCCCGCCTCTTCCTCCAGGAAACTATATAAGATGTATACGTCACTTCCGCTCTCTCTTCCACAGGAGGCCTACACGCCGCCGCTTGTGCCGCCGCCATGGTAAGAGAGTGGAATCCGCGCCGAGATCCGGCGACATCGGAGCCGGGGCAGGGAGAGTTTTCCGTCAGGGCTCAGAGAATGCCCTGTGCTGCGGGCCTGCAGCCTTCCGTGGAGCGATGGAGCGCGACCCGGGAGGGGACGATCTAAGACGTGCAATTCCGGGGAGCAGGGGCCGGAGGAAGGGTCACTCCCGAGACACACCAGAGTTGCCAGAAGCTTGGCTGTGTGTGGGGTCGGCCCGCCTCGCTTCCTCAGGGTACTTGGGGCCGCGGTCCCCTTCATGTCAAAGGTCTCATTTTCCCGCGCTTGAGCGCGTTCGGCGTTTGTGGTGAGCACCGGTGACCCAGGAGGTGCTCGCTGGATTCACCCCTGCCCCGGCGATCGTTTCGGTTGGGTGGTTAACCTGCTTTGATAATTCCCCGTGTTCTTTTAGTCTCTAGTGATCCCTGAGAAGTTCCAGCACATTCTGCGAGTACTCAACACCAACATCGATGGGCGGCGGAAAATAGCCTTCGCCATCACTGCCATTAAGGTAAAAGTGTTTAGGGGGCAGAGAGCAGCAACTAAACAAACCCAACACATTCCAGTAAACGCCTGAAGATGACCTGAGGTTCAACCAAAACATTGCTGTAGGGGAAGTCGGGAGTAAGGCCCTACCCCACCTTGCTAAGGTTCCCCGAGATCTTCGGCTTATGAGAGCCGTTCTCGAGTACTCTCTGCTGTTGCAAGCCTTGGGTACAATTCCTGTGAGCTAACATCTTAAAAGGTGGTGAGACTCAGCAGTGACGGTTGGGGTGGTCCACAGAACATACAGATGCCACAGTGGAAGGTTTCATGGTGGATATAGAAGCTGACACGTCTCTGGTTTATGGCAAAAAGCCAAATGGTAGGTAGAAGCTGGAATGCTTCTCTTGGCAGAGCTAAAAGTCTTCTAGATAGGTACGTGGCTTTTACCGAAGTTGGTAGTTTGAGGAGGAACGTGCTGCTGGTCAGACCGTGTGTTCTCGTTCAGGGCAAGGACTAGACCCGTCAGTGGCGAGATCTGTGGTATGTTAGGGTGTGAATGGAACTGGGTGGCTGCTGAGTACTGAGAAGTTTCAGGGAAACTGATTTACATGGTGGGTATGAGGGCTGAGGGGATGTCAAATGGACATAAAGGTGGAGTAAATTTTTTTTAACCTTATGAAGTCTCGATCTGATTTTTTTCTTCAAGTTCTTGCCATAGTTACTTTTTTTTAAAGACGGGAAACAGAATAATGGTGGAGGGGGAGGGTGCCTGATAAGGTGGACAGAACACAGACTGTTGGGGGTTGAAAGGCCGTGCGTGACCTGCCTTTTTAAACTGAGCATCTTGGGAGATGATGATAGTTCACTTAGAATCCAGACAAGGTGAATTGAGGCGCTTGGGAGCTGTGCACAGGGTCGGTAGAGCCTGGGTACTAAGGGTTCTGTTGATTGTGTGGGAAAGGGTGAAGATCTGTAGCTAAAAGGTAAAACTTGTGGTGGCCATGGAGCACACCTTTAATCCCAGCTCTCCGGGGAGGCAGAGGCAAACAAATCTCTGGGCTTGAGGCCAGCCTGGTCTATAAAGTTCCAGGACAGCCAGGGCTACACAGGAAGAAAAAAAAAAAAAAAAACCTGCCTCAAAAACAAAGCTGGTTGGGAGTTTGAAGGGAGGGAGATTGGGGTGAGTTCCTCCAGAGGTGATTGGGGTGGGGTGCAAGCTGATTAACTGAGGGTGAAGGACAGTGACAGTTTCTGTGTTCTTTAAGACTTGTCTTCTGCTTCCGGTAAGAATTTTTGAGTATTTGGAAACATTAAGGAAGTGGTTGGACAGACAGAAGTACTTACCTGTAAGGGATTCTAGTACTGTCAGAATCCCAGTTCCTCCAAACTGCTTTAAATATTGAACATCGGTTCTTTATTATTTGAGTAAGTGCTTACGAAAAGCAAAGCAAGGTGGTCATGGTGCCACACTGTACAGGACCTGGCTTTGAACCCTAAAGTTTTGTCCCTTACCCTGGCACCATATACCTTTAGTGCTCACAGCTTTGACAGCAAAACCGTCTCAGGAGAAAAGTAGGAGCTGATGTGGAGGCTGAGGCAGGGGTTGTGAGGGTGTTCGCCTCACTGTGCCTGTGGAGGCCAAAAGGGTGGCGTAGATCCTCTCTGATTGGGAGTTATGAGTGAATGGTATTGAATCCAGGTTCTGGAAGGTCAGAGGCTGAGCACTGAGGTAAACATCCTGCTTTTGTGGAGTTGAATTTGTGACACATGTCCAGTGTTCCCTTTTGGTTAGGCAGGCTTTGTCTCTGGAGGAGTGACCTGGGAAATGCAGGATTCAGGACTCCCTGTGGGTGGGTTAGGATCTTTAACCCAGGCAGGCTATAGCAATCCTGTCTCAGCCTCCAGGGTGCTGGGATAACAGGTGAACAGTTGCTCAGCTATCTGCTTTTTTGAAGTAATGGTTTAAGTGGGGGGTGGAGAGAGTTAAGAGCACTGGCTGCTGCTCTTCAGAGGATCCAGGTTCAATAACCAGTACTCAACCATCTTTAACCCCAGTTCCGGAGCATCAGCACCTTCTGGCCTCTGGTCACTGCGAGCACATGACACACAGACATACATTTCAGGCAAACACTCATAAAACACAAATAGACTGGGGTGGGGGGCTGGAGAGAGAAAACTCAGCTGTTAAAAGCACTGACTGCTTCCAGAGGTTAAATTCCCAGCAACCATATGGTGGCTCACTCACCATCTGTAATGGAATCTGACGCCCTCTTCTGGTGTGTCTGAAGACAGCAACCATGTACTCATGAATAAAATAAATCTTTAAAAACAAAAGTTTAAGCCTAATTCCTAAACTTTTAACCTCAGGGTGTGGGGCGGAGATATGCTCATGTGGTGTTGAGGAAAGCAGACATTGACCTCACCAAGAGAGCGGGAGAACTCACGGAGGATGAGGTAGAGCGTGTGATCACCATCATGCAGAACCCACGACAGTACAAGATCCCAGACTGGTTCTTGAACAGACAGAAGGATGTGAAAGATGGGAAGTACAGCCAGGTGTGTTGGGGGACATGGCGGCACGGGCTGGCTGTTAAACAGCACGGAGTCGGGAGATAAAGCTGGCGCCCCTGTCTCCAAATCCAGGTTCTGGCCAATGGTCTAGACAACAAGCTGCGTGAGGACCTGGAGCGGCTCAAGAAAATTCGAGCCCATAGGGGGCTGCGCCACTTTTGGGGGTAAGTGAGTGAGGTTTTAGCTGCCTGCTCCTGAGCAGGCTGCACAGTCCGCCCTCCTGGCTCAGTTCTTGCTCTGAGTGATCTGTATCTTGTTTTCCTTCTGCAGCCTTCGTGTCCGCGGTCAGCACACCAAGACCACTGGCCGCAGGGGCCGTACTGTGGGTGTGTCCAAGAAGAAATGAGTCTCTGGGCCTTTGCTGTTAATAAATAGTTTATATACCTACGACCTCGGTCTCTGTTTGTCTTCGATCTGATGGTACTGAGAAAATGCCACAATGACCCTGAGCTCTGGTGGTTTCATCTGAGTGCAGGTCCGTCCACCCCCAACAGTGTTTTGGGGTGCTTGAATTTAGATATCTCCCCCCCCCCCCCAATCGTGTGAGCGCTGTAGTCCTATCATCTGCCTTTCCACACCTGCTGGTGTTCTGCCCGCCCCTTCCTTTCTGTAGGGTGTTCGCAAGGAAACCGCCTTAGGTGCAACTGCATCTGGTCAGAAACAGCCACCACTGAAAGTGGGGCATCAGGTGTTGGCAACCTCCAGGGGGAGCTTGGGCAAGCTTCAGTTGGGTCTCCAGGGGTTGGCGTGCAGAGCTGCTGTGAAGTGGGGACAGTACGGTCAGATGCTGCTGCTCCGGTAAGTTATCAGCAGATGCTGGCTGCTCTAGAGGTCCTAAGTGGTGGGAAAAACGGCCGCATGGTGGTCCATGTACTTTACAGTAGGAACAGACAGGGAAGGGCTGGGCCAAGTGTGAGATACACGCGGCTCGGCTTCCGGCCTAAAGTGGCATGATGGGAAGGTGGTGGGGGGAGGGGCGGGATGGAGCCGTGTTCCGCATGCAGGCTAGAGAACCGAAGCCGTCCCCCAGGCCCGCTGCGGTGGGCCAGGGCCGCACCGCACGACTGCATCTCGTGATGCACCAGAGCCTCGTGCATGGGTCACCGCGTCTCTGCTGCAGCAGCTGGATAGGGTAGCCCTCCCAGCTCCCAGCGCACTAAACAGCTCTGCCCACAGGTCTCTGCGGCACGCCATGCCCCTCAACTTCTTCCGGCGCCTCCTCCTGGCGGTCCTACTACTGGTGATCATCTGGACCCTGTTTGGGCCTTCGGGCTTGGGGGAGGAGCTGCTGAGCATGTCCCTGGCATCCCTGCTGCCGGCCCCAGCCTCGCCGGGACCACCCCTGGCCCTGCCCCGCTTCTTGTCTAACCCCCAGGCCTGTAGTGGCTCCGGACCCCCTCCCTTCCTGCTCATCCTGGTGTGTACGGCTCCGGAGCACCTGAACCAGAGAAACGCCATTCGGGAATCTTGGGGCGCCCTCCGCGAGGTCCGGGGTTTCAGGGTGCAGACGCTCTTCCTCCTGGGAGAACCTATAGGACAGCAGCTTGTTGACCTGGCCTCAGAGTCAGCAGCACAGGGGGATATCTTGCAGGCCTCCTTCCAGGATTCCTACCGTAACCTCACCCTTAAGACCCTCAGCGGACTGAACTGGGTGAACAAATACTGTCCTATGGCCCGATACATCCTCAAGACGGATGATGACGTGTATGTCAACGTCCCAGAGCTGGTGTCAGAGCTGATACAGAGAGGGGGGCCTTCAGAGCAATGGCAGAAGGGCAAAGAGCCACAGGAAGAGACAACAGCTGTCCATGAAGAGCACAAGGGCCAGGCAGTGCCCCTTCTGTATCTAGGCCGGGTGCACTGGAGGGTGAGCCCCACTCGGACACCAGAGTCCCGACACTATGTGTCAGAAGAACTGTGGCCGGAAAACTGGGGTCCTTTCCCCCCCTACGCCTCAGGCACGGGGTATGTACTGTCCATCTCTGCTGTGCAGCTCATTCTGAAGGTGGCCAGCCGGGCCCCCCCTCTACCTCTAGAGGATGTCTTTGTGGGAGTAAGCGCAAGGCGAGGGGGCCTTGCCCCCACACACTGTGTCAAGTTGGCTGGTGCTACCCACTACCCCCTAGATAGGTGCTGTTATGGCAAGTTCCTGCTGACATCTCACAATGTCGATCCCTGGAAAATGCAGGAAGCCTGGAAGCTGGTGAGCGGACTGAACAGGAAAAGGACTGAGCCCTTTTGCTCCTGGCTCCAGGGATTTCTGGGTACCTTGAGGTGCCGGTTCATAGCCTGGCTCAGTAGTTGAGAGCCTGGGACCACAGAAACAAGACAGCACCTCAGGGAACTTTGCTCCAAAGTCGGTACGCAGGCTGCAGTTCCCTGTGGTGATCTATTTCCTCATAGTGGACTCTGAAGCTGCTACCAAGGATAGACAGGAGACTTGGGGCCTGGCCTGCCAGCTCCAAAAACCAGGGAGAGGTAAAGCACGGGGTGGGGTGGGGGGTGGGGGGTGGGGAAGACTCACCAGCAGGGACAAGGGCCAATAAACATTTCTCTCTACCTCAAGTGCAGTGTCTTCACCAGGACCCCAGCACACCTGGAAGTTCCAATACCCCAGAGGTCTTTAGGACAACCACTCTGGGGATAAAGTCCACCCTCTAAGGCGTAGGTGTGGGCAGTGGTGGGGAGGCGGGCAGGGCAGTGAGCTGAGTCTAGAATAGCCCCATAGAAGAACAGGATGGTCCCAGGGGGACTACAGGATGGTCC
>JAPYYD010006318.1:0-11276 GCA_028551405.1 Uromys caudimaculatus
ATATTTTCTTTGTTTTGTGTATTCGGTGTTTTTACTATAATGTGACGGGATGAATTTCTTTTCTTGTCCAATCTGTTTGGAGTTCTGTAAGCTTCTTGTATATTTATGTTCATCTCTTTCTTTAGGTTGGGGAAGTTTTCCTCTATAATTTTGTTGAAGATATTTGCTGGTCCTTTAAGTTGGGAATCTTCACTCTCTTCTATACCTATTATCCTTAGGTTCTGTCTTCTCATTGTGTCCTGGATTTCATGGATGTTTTGGGTTAGAAGCTTTTTGCATTTTGCATTTTCTGTTACTGTCATGTCGATGTTATCTGTGGTATCTTCTGCTCCTGAGAGTCTCTCTTCTATTTCTTGTATTCTTTGGTTATGCTTACATCAATGGTTCCTGATCTCTTGCCTAGGTTTTCTAGCTCCAGGATTGTCTCCCTTTGTGATTTCTTTATTGTTTCTATTTCTATTTTTAGCTCCTGGATAGTTTTGTGCATTTCCTTTGTCTGTTTGATTGTGTTTTCTTGAAATTCTGCCTGTTTGATTGTGTTTTCCTGTAATTCTTTAATGGATTTTTGTATTTCCTCTTGAAAGGCTTCTTGTTGTTTATCTCTGTTCTCTTGTATTTCTTTAAGGGTGTTATTCATTTTTTTCTTCATGTCTTCTATCATCATCATGAGAAATGATTTTAAATCTGAGTCTTGCTTTTCTGATGTGTTGGGGTATCCAGGGCTTGCTGTGGTGGGAGAGCTGGGTTCTGATGGTGCCGAGTACTCTTGTTTTCTGTTCTTTATGTTCTTACCCTTGCCTTTTGCCATCTTGTTAACTCTGATGTTAGCTGATCTTACTCTGTCTGGTTGTCGCTTGCCCCTCCTGCAGGCCTCTGTGTCAGTACTCCTTGAAGACCAGCTCTGAGAGGTGTTTGAGTTTGGAGAGTTGTGGCACAGGGTCCACTCTGGGGTGCAGAAAGAAATCAGAAGGGTCCTGTCCCCAGCTGTCCCTTGGTTCCTATGCCCTGATGGCTCTGCAAGGGTCCTTCTTGATCCAGTGATTTTGAACAGAATTGGTGGTTTTGCCTGTGCTCAAAGGTGTGTCAGCACTCCTGGGATACCCGCTCTCTCCTGGAGCCTTGTGGCCCAGACTGAGGTCCCCAGGCATAGGCCCCTGGTGGCCCAGGCAGTGGTCTCCACCCACAGGTGGAAACCGGAAGGTTCAGAGGTTTTGTGTTTCAACGGGTTCTCAGGCCCTGGATCCCGGTGGATCCGGGCAGGTCTGGGTGAGAGGAGTTGCTCCCCTTAACCCCACTCACAGCTTTTCCAACCTTCTGGGAGGGTAGCTTTCTCTGGTGCTCCGTGGCTATGGACTCCTGGTAGCCCAGGCAGAGGTCTCCACCCTCCTCGTTTTCTTCTTCCTTCTCCTCCTTCTTTTGATACTGTCTCCTCAGATATATTATATTTGTGAAATCCATTGAGCACGATATTTATTATTTATTCTTGAGTCTGTAAAAACTTACTTCAAATATACAAAATATTCAATCATTTAAGTCAACCTGTTTCTATAGAAACCAATTTATAAAATACAAATTCACATTTCAGAATGAAAAATGAAGCGAGTAGTGCTTTAACAAGGGAGGCTATGCATATGTGAGGCCAGTTTTTACCATCTGTTCAACTTTGCCATAAAACCAAACCTAGTCTAAATTATATTTAAATGTTTATTAAAATACTGAGTCAAGTGATAAATAGTAAACACAAGTACTGTTAAAAATCATGAATAGGCACCTAACCCAACCCCAAGAGACTGGAGGCCCCAGGGAGTTTAGAGCTCTGGTGGGTTGGGACGTGGAGAGGTGAGGACATCTTCATGGACACAGGGGGCCAGAAGGAGGTATGGTATGTGGAACAGTCAGAAGGTGGACTGGGAGGGAAATAAAATTTGGAATGTAAAAAAAAAAATTGAATAACAAGAAGGAATATATTAAAAAAATTAAACTTTTAGTTAAAATATATTTAAACATTGGACAGGGCTGAGGAGAAAGCTCAGGGAATAAATGGTCTTGTCAGGGCAGAGCCTGACAAACTGAGCTCATGTAAAAGTAGAGAGAAACAACATTATATACACTTGCACATACAGACACATGCACACACAGACACATGCACATACACTCGTACACACACACATATGCACGCATACACACACATACAGCCACCATACCTTCACCACTCCACCCACACCACAACAATAACAATAATAATGACAATACTACCATTTCAATATTATTTTAATAATAGCTCCATGAATTTATGATCTCTGCTGAAGGAAAATACTTTTAAAATAATAGGTTGTTTGTATTTCTTCTGATTCTATCAACATAAAAATTGGTTTAATAAGAGCCTCATCTGTCCCCATTCTGATTGTGATGTGAAATTAATTGCTTATCATTGGTGACACTTGTCTTGCACTGCAAATGGATGTTCCCAACACACCAGCATGGACAAGCTTCACCTAATCTCTACTTGGAGCTCTCCCCACTCTTCAGGCTTTCCTGTGGCACAATGAACAGATTATGAAGGAATCTTGAGTGAGAACTTAGGTTGTCGTTGTAGGTTTTGTTATTTCTTCGATATCACAATTAGTTTCCTGATGAGGGAGACCTTAGGACTTATAGCCCAAACACGACTTGCTTTGTTTCTGTTTTATGGCCCTTGGATATCTAATCAAGCTTTCTTACACACACAAACACAGATACATACACACACACACACACAAACACTATGTATGTATATGTGTGTGTGTATGTACATGTGTATGTAATTTGTATGTTTATATATATGTATACACATATATATTACACACACATGTATATGCAATCATTGTATTTTGTGTATGAGAGAGAGACAGAGACAGACAGAGAGACAGAGTGTGTATGTATGTATGTATGTATGTATGTCTAACATGTGTGTAGGGGGTGGAATGCTACATGGCTCACATGTAGGTCAGTCAGAAAACTTGTAGTGTCAACTTTCTTCTTCCATGTTTTTGTAAATCCCAGGGGTAGGACTATGGTTAATAGGCAAGTGTTTCATCATTGAGACATCCTAAAGATTGAGCTTCATCATGTTTCTGCCACTGTGCACAAACCTTTTTTGCTGCTTGTGCCTTTCCTGCCATGAAACGCTGTATCTTTAGGACAGGATCGACTTCTTCCCTTTCTTCACTTTGGTGAGTATGTGGATCTATAGATGAGAAAATCACCGAGTGAAAATAGGTACACTACTTTTTTTCATTGTTTCCTAAAACACTGCATGTCAGTTACATACATACATGTAATTACTTACATTTCTCATAAATTTGTAATTGTAAGTTTAGATGATTTATAAATACACCATAAAAATGTGGAGTATAGATGTAAATACTGCCAGTGTTTACCTGTTTCAGCATACTCTCCCCATGAAAAATTGAAGGTCATCAAATTATAGCATGAAAGTAAAAGCAGGCTCCTTGTCCATTTTGTAAAAAATGTGGTAGAGAACAAAGCCATATATTTCTTTTACACATTATCTATGACTATTCTAATGCTTGTGCAAAGATGAATGTCACAGTGGTGACAGAGATTCAATGGACCACATGGTCTAAAATAGGCAGTATAATGTGGTTTAATATACAGTCAACCCTCTGCTAAATTAATGATTACACATAAGTCAAATCTGAGGTTTAAAACTTTTAGCTTCATTTCAGACCAAATGACTGAGGTCAGACCTACATGTTATAGACTGATCAACAGAGCTAATGTTGGGAACTATATGTAGCTATCACTAATTAGAACATTCAGTCATAGTAACTGTAAATAGTAACTTTTGCATCTCATGACTAGCAACCTGCAACCTAGACTGTTGTCCATTCTTACCTTCATTAGAGTAATATACTGCAGTCCCAATGATTTTGTACATTATGCAAATGTTATCCTTGTGCTATTCAAAGGCTGATTTCAACCTCCTATCTTGTTTCAATCCAGGCACAGTATTTTTATGCTTATGTCTAGAATCTCCTGTCTCAAGTTTGTGTAAACACTTTTTACCCCACTTAGTCTTTGTCTTGTCAATAAATGCTGTTCACCCAGTTGCTGGGCAGAAGAAAGAATAGAGCAGAAACTTCTGCTGGCTAGGGGAGAGAGGGAGAGGGAGAGTCACATTGGTCATGAGGAGGGTGGTGAGGAGAGGGTCTGAGAAGATACCATGAGGAAAGAAATCTGAGGCCCAACGAAAGAGAGAGATCAGTAATAATATCCAAGTATCACGGAATAATGGCTGAGACATAGCCAGATTAGCATAGGTGGTAAACCAATTAACTGCCCAGATATTGAGGTGTAGCTTGAAATAAATCTTAGTTTCTCTGTGCGGTTACTGGAGACTAGTAAAAGTAGAGAAGTACACAGCTGTGCTAATTTTCTACTTACACTTATATTAAAAACAATTCATTTTACAATATACCCTTTGCTGATATTCCTATATGTGTACTTCAAATCTAACCTCCTCAGGGTACCCAGGGATTTTATGGTACACAAATTTGCTTGACACCATATGGAGGGGAAGTGAGTAAATGTTCTGATGCATTCTTATTTAAGTCAATGCATTTATTTTTATCTTGTCAACAAATAGTTAATATTTTAAAAAAAGCAGGTGACTGATATTAATGTATGTTCTCCTAAATTAAAAAAAACACAAGATGAGAGAGATGTGCCATGAAGCAGTGCAACACATTTATAAAGCTATTCATCTAAGCCTGAGAGTGAACTTGAGAGACATTACTTTTACACAGACCATCTAGCAAACCATTAAGAAAAATGAACACAACGGTGAATGTCATAGCTGGTCAGGGATCCCAAGCATGGGGTTGCCACATAGTCAATTAATCCTCAAATAGCCTGTCTTGTCACACAGATTATTAATAAATGATCTTGTGAAGGAGAAAGATTTTACACAATTCCTAGTTCTAGTGAATTTAAGATCTCTTTCCCTCCTAGAATGCAAAGATAATTCCCAAGGAAGAGATTACTCTTTGGGTCCTTCAGAAATGGAAACGATTAGAAATTTTTTTTCAGGGTCTTATACAATTTGCCTTTTACCTACAGCAAGCCTAATAAAAATGTACGTGGCATAAGCTTACACCACCTTAAATATTTTCCCAATAAAGTAACAGAGACACTCTATCAAAAAACTAAATTCATGCAAAGCAAAAAACAAAAGTTTTTCCATCTCAACATTGCATATTAAATGTCAACAGGAATTAGTTTTTGAGTCTCCATTACACTGAGGTACATTTTTAATACTGCTTGTTTGAGAAACAGTACTGCAAATTTAAAAACACAGAAACATTTAAATGAAAAGTCAAAAGGATCTAGTAAGAATCTGTGTTTTCTGTATCTTTTTAGCTCCGTTACACAGGTCCCATGCAGGAGTGGTCTAGGATCCAGGGCTTTCCTCAGCTCTACAGTCATTTACCATGCCACAACCCTTAGCAATTTGTTGTACTAGCAAATGAACCTTGTTTTCACTCTCACAGGCCAGAGTGAAGGACTTTTATTGCTTTTGAGTAGAAGCCAGATATCTACTTGTGTCAACCTAACTATGACAGCAACAATATCTTTGTATATAGATCCCCTCAGGTTAGCAATTACTCCAGGATACCTATTATGGCAGCAATTGGGTGACTGGAAAAGGGAGACAGAAAATTTGATGCTAGACTAGGTTATATGGTAAGACTCCTCATCAACCACTCCCCAAGATGGTGTGAGGAAATGACAGAAGGAAAGAAAACAAAGCCTTTTACACATACCTCATGGTGGTCTGATGAACGCTTTTGTGCATAATGAAGTAGTAGATGCTGAATAAAGTTTCTAAGACCTAATAAATGTGATGTGAATAGCTTCGAAATGAATTACAAGCATGGAATGAGTTTTTCATTTTTTATCTGTTTCTTCCACAGCAACTGCATGCTTTGGTTAGGAATGCAGATGATATCTTAGTCGTGTCTCTTAATACAAGTCCTTATATAGAATATTTGACTGTGACTTAAAAGTCTAGGTTATAATCTAAACACGTTATAAAGATTCCTTTTCCATAAACGTTTCTCTCTTCCTTTATTTCTAAATCTCTAAGTTTTAAAAGAGCATGGAATTATAGTGTTTCATCTAGAAAAAATTGCAAACATATTAGACTTTTAAAATCATAGTCTGGATTTAAATTTTACACATCTTCTATCATTTTGAGTATAGTACAGTTCCTAGTATTTTTTGTTTTTCCATGTGATTCAGCAGCAGAAGACTTCTTTATCATACTTTATTCTTTATAACAGATGCATTCCTCTTTTTTGAGATTTTATTTATTTATTTTAATTTTATTGGTGATTTTATTTATTTACATTCCAAATATTATCACCCTACCCACTTTCCCCTCCCCAAATACCCTATCCCAATCTCCCTCTCTCCTGCTTCTATGAGGGTGCTCCTCTACCCATCCACCCACTCCCACCTTGCCTACCTACCATTCCCCTATACTGGGGTATCAAGTCATCACAGGACCATAGAAAACGGCTAAACAGGTCTCAAAATAATATTGTAATGGAATTATAAAATTGCATTAAAATTTGACTTTTTTCACTTTAGGTCATGTGGACATTTATTTCACTTTTAATTTGTAAAAGTATACAAACTGTAGACTTCACTATAGCATGGTCAAACAGAAGTCAATTTTACTAATTTTCCTCTTTTACACCCTTTTCTACCCCTTCTCAAACTCCAAACTCCCCCAGCCCTACTTACTGCTCTCTTATTTTATGTTATCTGTTACCTTCCAACTGTACCAGCTGGAGCTAGATCACAGTGACAGACTTATATTTAGCACATTTGAAATTCTGAGCTGAATTCCTTGCATCAAACAAAAGTTCCTATGATTCTGATATTGTATTTTAGTAAATCTTGCATAGTTGAACTTCATTACTATGGTTCTCTTGATCTTCAAATATCTGAATTTTTAAAGCTGAAAAATATGCTTAATATATTGTTTCTATCATATAAACATGTCTGAGTATGTAGATGTTCTGTTGACATCTAAATGAGTTGATAATTAAAATGTTTGTGTCTGTCATTAACTAAGATTTTTTTTCCTCAGATCTATTGGTACAATTTATTTATTAAAATTAGTTTTTATTTTATCCAGGATCATGCTTTTAATCTTAGCACTCAGGAGGCAGACACAGGCAAATCTCTGAGATTTCAAGGTCAGCCTGGTCTACAGAGCAAGTTCCAGAATAGCCAAAGCTACACAGACAAACCCTATCTATCACAGGAGGAAATATGGAGACAAAGTGTGGAGCAGAGGCTCAATGAAAGGCCATCCAGAGACTACCCCACCTGGGAATCCATCCCATATATAGTCACCAAACCTGAACGTTCTTGTGGATGCCAGGAAGAGCTTGCTGATGGAAGCCTGATATGTTTATCTCCCAGGAGGCTTTGCCAGAGCCTGACAAATACAGAGGCGGAAGCTTGCAGCCAACCATTGGACAGAGCTCGGAGGGTCCCCGATGGAGGAGTTAGAGAAGGGACTGAAGGAGCTGAGGGGTTTGCAGCCCAATTGAGGGAGCAACAGTATCAACTGGCCAGACCCTCCGGAGCTCCTGGGGACTGGACCATGAACCAAAGAATACACATGGAGCGACCCATGATGCTCGCCACATATGTGGCAGAGGATGGCCTTGTTGGAGGAGAGGCCCTTGGGCCTGAGGCTGTTTGATTCCCCAGTGTAGGGGAATGCTGGGGAGGGAAGAGGGGAGTGTGTGGGTGGGTGGGGGAGCACCCTCATAGAGGCAGCAGGAGGGGGTATGGGATAGGGGGTTTCCAAAGGTGAGACCTGGAAAGGGGAAAACATTTGAAATGTAAGTAAAGTAAATATCCAAAAATTAAAAAAAAAAAGAAAACAGAAAAGCTTCAAAGGAATAGTAGTAAACTATGTCAAATGAATCAAAAATAAATCAGAATATGACAAATTAAACAAAGAAGGAAAAAAGCCAAAGGAAAAAACAAAATAAATGCATATACATGCAAAGACACACATTTTCATATACTCATGAATAAAAGAAAAAAACAAAAACTGGAAGGCTCTATATGTACATATATATACATATACATGTATAAATCTATGTGTGTATATATTATACATTATATAATAACAATATATAAATCATGTAATATAATTAGTACTATATAATTATATAATTAATATATTACACATATATAATATATAGTATTCACATATCATATATCGTACATCATATATCACATATCATATATTTTATAACACATATATTACATAATATAATATATAATAATATGTAATATAATTCATATAAGATATATCATATATTACAAATATAAATTATATATTATATAAAATTTATATATATATTACATATTTAAATTATATATTATATATAGTACATATGTGTGTGAGTATTTGTGCATGTGTACATCTGTGTATATGAGACCTGCAAGAAGAAAAAAAAAATTCTAATTTTATATTATGAGACAAAGATCCTTCCAATTTGCTGTTGTTTTCATTTCATGTTGACCATCTCTTACTGGGCACAGGGACTACCCTTAAGAGTAATTTTGTACTCCACCGAGAGCTCTGGGGAGAGAACTTCACGTGGCTATCAATTAGACATAGCTTTGGAGTTAGAGATGAGGTGAGGACGTGTCTATGTCTCCTTTCTGCTCTAGAACTCTGTCTGGTCCAGACCAGTGCAGGGTCTATGCATGCTGACAGTCTCTATTGGTCCCTATGCATACCAGCCATGTGATGTCTATAAGGACTTTATTCCTTGGTGTCCTCCATCCCCTCTGTGTCTTATATTCTTTCTGCAGCCTCTTCCACAGTGTTCCCAGAGACATGAGGGAAGTGAACGGTGAAGAAGTACCATGTAAAACTGAATGTTCCAAGAAAGGTCCCTCAATCTCTTAATATTGTCTAGTAATTGGCCTATGTGTTTGTTTCCATCTGCTGCATAGGATCTACTTTGAAGGCAGCTGAACAAGATATTTATTTGTAAGTCTAGTAGAATATCATTAGGATTCACTTTATTACTATATTCCTTTAACAAAACAGTTGTATTTGGTTTTCTCCAAGTTCACTGGCTGTCTAGTCATGTATTTCTGGTCACCCAAGCAGCAATGTATATAGATTCTATCTCATGGAATGGGCTTTAACTCAAATCAGATATTGGTTGGTTATCTTCACAAACTTTGTTCTAATGTTGCACAGTGTATCTTGCAGGCAATTGAAGGTTTTGTAGCTGGGTTAGTGTTTACCTTTCTCTTTTGATAAAATTGAGAATACCTTCCAGTACTGTGCCTAGTAGTCTGTAGGTATGAAGGCTCTATGTCGGCTCCATCTTGACTTATACACATTCAGTGAGTTGAATAGATGTCCTCAGCAATAGGTCTTCATTGCCAGTTTGCCAAAAGCCTTGGCAATATTTCATATTTTATATTTAAGGGTTTAAAACCGAATTTTCAATATTTAAGACTGTTTTTTGGTTATGGAATCGTAGTTTGGAATATTAAATCACAAAATCGAGCTTTCTGGTTTGCGTGTTAAATATTCATGGAACTTTATCATAGCCCTTTGCTCTATGACTTAACACATTAAAATGTGTATGTTATAAAATGGAAAGAAAAATAAAATAAAATTAGTTAACCATTGTCAGCATCACAAAGCATCATTATGCTTATTTATGTGTGATTATGAGCATCGCTATGCTCTTGCTGGTTTGATGAAATTCCCAAAATATAGGAAAGAGAGAAAGAAGCAAAAAATATGGCTGTCAGTAAATCTTGCTGTGTAGAAGTAATGGGGTAAATTTGATCCTCAGTATCCACCCAAAATTATTGGCATGGCAAAGTGTTTATATAATCACAGGTCTGAAAACAGTAGGAAACTTAGATCTTTCTCTGTAGCTCCCAAAGCTGGTGAAACCCAGGCACAGTCAGAGAGCATTTGTCAAAAAATAAGATGCAGAAAAATTGAAGAAGACATCAAGCAACAACTATGGCATCTCTGCATACTTGAAAGCCCACAGGTGCACACATGCTGAGATAAGTAGAGCAAGAGAGAAAGACATTGTCTTAGTCTTAGCAGGGTTTCTATTCCTGCACAAAACATGACCAAGAAGCAAGTTGGGGAGGAAAGGGTTTATTCGGCTTACACTTCCAATTGCTGTTCATCACAAAGGAAGTCAGGACTGGAATTCAAGCAGGGCAGGATGTAGGAGCTGATGCAAAGGCCATGGACGGATGTTACTGGCTTGCTTCCCCTGGATTGCTCAGCTTGGTCTCTTATAGAACCCAAGACTATCAGCCCAGGGATGGCACCACACACAATTGGCTCTCTCTCCTTGATCACTAACTGACACAATGCTTTACACTTGGATCTCACAGAAGCATTTCCTCACCAGAAGCTCCTTTCTCTGTGAAACTCCAGCTTGTGTCAAGTTGACACACAACACCAGCCAGAACAGACATTATGACAAAAATTAAGATAAAATGAATTATTTTATGAAAAAAAATGTTTAGATTGTTTCTCTGAAGGCAGGCTTATCTTCCTATTCTGATCTGCTAAATTTAGGTCAAACTTCTCTCAGCCTTGTTATAATTTCTACATTGGAAACTGCCTGTGCATGTAAAAATATTTGATGATTTGACCTAATAGTTATAATTAAATTTTTTCTACCATTAATGCTCAATTCAATTAAGGGATAATAGATCAAGATATAATCTAGTAAACTTCCAGATAACATACACTTTGATAATGTTTTTATAATCTTCACCTTTGGCCAACAAAAGGATATGTCATAAATTATTGATAAGCCAGACTCTTTTTTTTTTTTTCTTTTTTTTTCTTTTTGGTGTGTGGGTTCATTTCTGGGTCTTCAATTCTATTCCATTGATCTACCTGCCTGTCACTGTACCAATACCATGCAGTTTTTATCACTACTGCTCTGTAGTACAGCTTGAGTTAATTAATGCCTTATAAAATTATTTGCTGTATTCTATGTGCTCTGCATGTAGAACATTATATCTTATTTTGTCTCATGGCATTTGTTTCAGTTCTCATATTTAAATGTTTACATTTCAGCTCTGAACTTGAGGAGCAGTTCAATATTCAGATTCTCCTTGAATTCTTTACTTTGCTGCTCTGAGTTGCTACAATTAATATCATCTCAGATTCT
>JAPYYD010006319.1:0-11275 GCA_028551405.1 Uromys caudimaculatus
CATGCAGTTTTTATCACTACTGCTCTGTAGTACAGCTTGAAATCAGGGATGCTGATTCCCCCAGAGGTTCTTTTGTTGTTAAGGATAGCTTTTGCTATCCTGGGTTTTTTGTTGTTCCAAATGAATTTGAGAATTGCTCTTTCTAAGTCTATGAAGAATTGAGTTGGAATTTTGATGGGGATTGCATTGAATTTGTAGACTGCTTTTGGCAGGATGGCCATTAGGGGCTTATGGACGACAGGTGATTAATGGAGTTTTGACTGATGTCTGACTTACAGTAGGTCCCGTAGGTCCCTGAACACATCCTGTGGTCATTTCCCCAGTTCCAGAATGTATAATTGGGATAGATATACTTAGAAATTGGCAGAATTATCACATTGGTTCCCTGACATGTGGAGTAAGGACTATTATGGTTGGAAAGGCTAAATGGAAGCCACTAGAGTTGGCTCTGCCAAAGAAAATAGTGAATCAAAAACTGTACCGTATTCCTGGAGGGATTGCAGAAATTACTGCCACTATCAAGGAATTGAGAGATGCAGGGGTGGTGGTTCCCACCACATCTCCCTTTAACTCTCCTATCTGGCCAGTGCAGAAGACAGATGGATCATGGAGAATGACAGTTGACTATCGAAAACTAAATCAGGTAGTAACTCCAATTGCAGCTGCTGTACCAGATGTAGTTTCGTTACTTGAGCAAATTAACACATCTCCTGGTAACTGGTATGCAGCTATTGATCTAGCAAATGCCTTCTCAGTACCTGTCCATAAGGACCACCAGAAGCAATTTGCTTTTAGTTGGCAAGGCCAGCAGTATACATTTACAGTCTTGCCTCAAGGATATATAAACTCTCCTGCCCTGTGTCATAACTTAGTTAGAAGGGATCTTGATCGTTTGTCTCTTCCACAAAATATCACATTGGTGCACTATATTGATGACATTATGCTGATCGAAACAAGTTAGCAGGAAGTAGCAACCACTTTGGACTCATTGGGAACACATATGCATATCAGAGGATGGGAAATAAATCCAACCAAAATTTAAGGACCATCTACCTCAGTGAAATTTTTAGGAGCCCAGTGGTGTAGGGCATGTAAAGATATTCCTTCTAAGGTGAAAGATAAATTATTGCACCTGGCCCCTCCTACCACCAAGAAAGAAGCACAATGTTTACTGGGTCTATTTGGATTCTGGAGACAGCATATTCCTCACTTGGGTGTGTTACTCAGACCCATTTACCAAGTGACTCAGAAAGCTGCTAGCTTTGTGTGGGGTCTGGAACAGGAGAAGGCTCTTCAACAGGTCCAGGCTGCTGTGCAGGCTGCTCTACCACTTGGACCATATGATCCAGCAGACCCGACGGTACTTGAGGTGTCAGTGGCAGATCAAGATGCTGTTTGGAGCCTCTGGCAGGCTCCTGTAGGTGAATCACAGAAGAGACCTTTGGGATTTTGGAGCAAATCTCTACCATCATCTGCAGACAACTATTCTCCCTTTGAAAAACAGCTCCTGGCCTGCTATTGGGCCTTAGTGGAAACTGAATGTTTGACAATA
The DNA here is from genome assembly GCA_028551405.1 of Uromys caudimaculatus. Taxonomy (NCBI): domain Eukaryota; kingdom Metazoa; phylum Chordata; class Mammalia; order Rodentia; family Muridae; genus Uromys; species Uromys caudimaculatus. The sequence continues at coordinate 1,553 of JAPYYD010006319.1, forward strand.
GGACACCAAGTTACCATTTGACCTGAACTGCCCATCTTGAACTGGGTGTTATCAGACCCTCCAAGTCATAAAGTAGGACCTGTACGGCAGCAGTCTATTATCAAATGGAAGTGATACATCTGTGATCGAGTCCGAGCAGGTCCTGAAGGCACAAGCAAGTTACATGAAGAAGTTGCTCAAATGCCTATGGTTTCTACTCCTGTATCAGTGCCATCTTCTGCCAAGTATGTGCCTATAGCCTCATTGGGTGTTCCCTATGATCAGCTGACTGAAGAAGAGAAGACTAGGACCTGGTTTACTGATGGTTCTGCACGTTATGCAGGCACCACCCAGAAGTGGACAGCTTCAGCATTTCATGGAACAACCCTGAAAGATACAGGTGAAGGAAAATCTTCACAGTGGGCAGAACTTCGGGCAGTACACATGGTATTACAGTTTGTTTGGAAGAAGAAATGGCTAGATGTACGATCGTTCACTGACTCATGGGCTGTAGCCAATGGATTGGCTGGATGGTCAGGGACTTGGAAAGATCATGATTGGAAAATTGGTGAGAAAGACATCTGGGGAAGAAGTATGTGGATAGATCTCTCCAAATGGGCACAGGATGTGAAGATATTTGTGTCCCATGTAAATGCTTACCAAAAGGTGACTTCAGCCAAGGAGGAGTTCAATAATCAAGTGGATAAGATAACCCATTCTGTGGACAGTCAGCCTCTTTCCTCAGCCATCCCTGTCATTGCTCAGTGGGCACACAAATAAAGTGGCCATGGTGGCCGAGATGGAGGTTATGCTTGGGCTCAACAACATGGGCTTCTACTCACCAAGGCTGACCTGGCTACAGCTGCTGCTGAATGCCAGATCTGCCAACAGCAGAGACCAACACTGAGCCCCAGAAATGGCACCATTCCTCGAGGTAACCAACCAGCAGGTTGACTACATTGGACAACTTCCCCTGTGGAAAGGACAACGTTTTGTTCTTACTGGGGTAGATACTTATTCTGGTTATGGATTTGCCTTTCTTGCACGTAATGCTTCTGCTAAAACCACCATCCATGAACTTACAGAATACCTTATTCATCGTCATGGTATTCCACACAATATTGCTTCTGACCAAGGAACTCATTTCATAGCCAGAGAAGTGTGACGGTGGGCCCACAATCATGGAATTCACTGGTCTTACCATGTTCCCATCATCCTGAAGCAGCTGGTCTGATAGAAAAATGGAATGGCCTTTTGAAGACACAGTTACAGCGCAAATTAGGTGGCAGCAGCATGGAGGGCTGGGGCAGAGTTCTTCAGGAGGCAGTATATGCGTTGAATCAGCGTCTAATATATGGTACAGTTTCTCCCATATCCAGGATCCATGGGTCCAGGAATCAAGGGGTGGAAAAGGGAATAGTTCCACTCACTATCACTCCTTGTGACCCTTCTAGAAACTTTTTGCTTCCTGTCCCCACAACTCTAGGTTCTGTTGGTCTAGAAATTTTGGTTCCAGAGGGGGGAGTGCTCCTACCAGGAGCTACAACTAACATTTCATTGAACTGGAAGGTCAGACTTCCCCTTGGTCATTTTGGGCTTCTAATGCCCTTAAACCAACAGGCTAAGAAAGAAATAACAGTGATAGGAGGAGTGATAGATCCAGATTACCATGGGGAAATTGGATTGCCTCTCCACAGTAGAAGGATTATGTCTGGAGTGCTGGAGATCCCTTGGGGCGTCTCTCAGTACTACCATGTCCTGTGATTAAAGTCAATGGGAAACTACAACAGCCTAATTCAAGCAGGATGACAAAGGATGCAGACCTATCAGGAATGAAGGTATGGGTCACTCCTCCAGGAAAAGAGCCAAGACCTGCTGAGGTGCTTGCATAGGGTGGAGGAAATACAGAATGGGTAGTAGAGAGAGGTAGTTATAAATACCAGCTTAGACCATGTAACCAGGTGAAGAAATGAGAATTATAAAGTAATATGAATGCTTCTGTTGTATTTGTTAAGAACATATTTGTCTTCCAATTTCTTTAACATCAGTTGGTATTTAAGTTGAGATACTAAAGGAATGTTCCCAAGGGACACTGCCCCATTGTAAGTTTATAAATGTGTTTGTGATTGTACGAGGGATAGTTATATCATGTTAAGTGTATTGATGACCTTGTTATTGTTTCATGTGGATATGAGATATTATTTGGGTCAAGTTGACAAGGGGTGGATTGTAGTGGCTATTTCTGATTGTCAACTTGACTATATCTGGAGTGAATTGCAATCCAGAATTAGAAGGCTCACCTGTGATCTAGATCTTGAGTCTGGAAGACACAAGTTTCAGGTGTGGTGGTACACACACCTCTAATCTGGGCCACACCTGCTGCTGGAGATCTACATAGGGACATTGGAAGGAGGAAGATTCAATCTTCTTTGCCTGCGAGCCTTGTGGGACTGAGCAACTGCTAGATCCTCGAGTTTTCATTCACAGCTACTGCTGACCATTGTTGGGGAGTTTGACTACAGACTGTAAGTCATTGACAAATTCCCTTACTATATAGAGACTACCTATAAGTTCTGTGACTCTAGAGAACCCTGACTAACACACCGCTGGATCTCATGGAGGCATTTTCTCAACTGAAACTCCTTTCTCTGTGATAATTCCAGCTTGTGTCAAGTTGACACACGAAACTAGCCAGTACAATTGACCCCTTGTCAACTTGACACACAAACACATCACCATTAAGCCTCGACCCTTACTTTCTTATTCATCCCCAAGATCTAAATAACTTTAAAAGTCCCACAGTCTTTGCAAATTCTTACATATTAACATTTCAGTCCCTTTTAAATATACAATCTCTTAAAATTACAAGTCTTTTAAAAACTCAAAGTCTCTTAACTGTGGCTCCACTAAAATACCTTCTTTATTCAAGAGGGAAAAATATCAGGCCACAGTCACAATCAAAAGCAAAATCAAACTTCAACCGTCCAATATCTGGGTTTCACTCACAATCTTCTGTATTCCTCCAAGGGCTCGAGTCACTTCTCCAGCTCTGCCCTTTGTAGCACACACCTTGTCTTCTAGGCTCCAGATGCCTGTACTCCACTGCTGCTGCTGTTCTTGGTGGTCATCTCATAGCACTGGCATCTCCAAAACACTGCTGTCTTCTGCTGTAATTAGGTTAACAAACAGCCTCTCATAGGCTCTCTTCATGGTGCCAAGCCTCACATCCTTTGCATGACCCCTTCAGTCCTGGGTCATCAATTGCAACTGAGGCTGCACCTTCACCAGTTGCCTTCTGAGGCCTCTCACAATACCAAGCCTCAACTCCTTTGCATAACCCCTTCAGTCCTGGGATTGCAACTGAGGCTGCACCTTCACCAATGGCCTTCCATGGCCTCACACAGTGCCCAGGCCTCAGCTGCTCTTCATGACTCCTTCATGCCTTCAAAACCAGTAGCACCTGGGTGACTCTCACACATTACCAAGTCCAGCCACAGCACAAGGTACAACCCTGGCTATCTCTGGGACACAGCCTCTATGCTCTCAGAAAACACTTCTCAGAAGATTTCACCTCAGTGATGCTGGTATCCTCTCAGTCACTGCCAATTTCCAAGCTCCAGCCAACCAGCATCAATAGTCCTAGCAATGCAATAATTTTGCTTTAGTAGTTCTGGTATCTTGTAATTCACAGCTGATCCTTCAGCCCCAGCTAACCAAAACCACAAAATCTTAACAATCAAATAGTAACGGCCCTGGTAAGAGTCTTTAATCTTCCCTCTGAAATTTTACAAGCCAGGCCTCTATCTTCTGCCCTGTTCTCAACATTATCTTCCAAGCTCCTACACAACATCACACAGAGCAGCCCAAAGTTCCAAAGTCCTACCACAGTCCTCCCCAAAACATGGTCAGGTTGTCACAGGAATACCCCACTTCACTGGTACCAATTTGTCTTAGTCAGGTTTTCTATTCTTGCACAAACATCATGACCAAGAATCAAGTTGGGGAGGAAAAGGTTTATTCAGCTTATATTTCCATGCTGCTGTTCATCATGAAAGGAAGTCAGGACTGGAATTCAAGCAGATCAAGGAATAGGAGCTGATGCAGAGGCCATGAAGGAATGCTGCTTACTGGCTTGCTTCTCCTGACTTTCTCAGCTGTCTTTCTTATCGAGCCCAAGACTACCAGCCCACAGATGGTACCACTCACAAGGGGGCCTTCTCCCTTGATCACTAATTAAGAAAATGTCTTACCACTGGATCTCATGGAGGCATTTTCTCAACTGAAACTCCTTTCTCCGTGATAACTCCAGCTTGTGTCAAGTTGACACACAAAACTAGCCAGTGCAGGTAGCTAATTCATGTTTGCAAGACGCTTCTCTAAGAAGCAAGACAAGGAAGCAAGACTTTAAGAGCTATCACCAATTTACTCATAGCCCATGAAAGCTACTCTGTATACCAAATACACTAAACAAAGAAAGAATATTAAAAGTAGTAAGGGGAAAAGGTCAAGTAACATACAAAGGCAGACCTATCAGACTTACACCAGACTTCTCACCAGAGACTGTGAAAGGTAGAAGATCCTGGGCAGATCTCCTACAGACCCTAAGAGAACACAAATGTCAGCCCAGGCTACTATACCCAGCAAAACTCTCAATTACCATAGAGGGAGAAAACCAAATTTACACAATATCTTTCCACAAATCCAGCCCAACAAAGGATAATAGATGGAAAACACCAACACAAGGAGGGAAACTACACCTTAGAAAAAGCAAGAACGTAATTCTCTTTCAACAAATCCAAAATAAGATAGCCACACAAACATAAAAATAACATCAAAAATAACAGGAAGCAACAATCACTTTTCCTTAATATATTTTAACATCAATGAACTCGATTCTCCAATAAAAAACTATAGACTAAGAGACTGGATATGTAAACTGAACCCAGCATTTTGCACACAGGAAACACACCTCAGTTACAAAGACAGACACTACCTCAGCGTAAAAGGTTGGAAAGCAATTTTCCAAGCAAATGGTCTCAAACAAGCTGGAGTAGCCATTCTAATATCGAATAAAATCAACTTTCAACCAAAAGTTAATCAAAAAACATAAGGAAGAACACTTCGTGCTGATCAACTAGAAATATTTAAGGGGTAACTTCAGCAAGTGTTATAGGTATCTGATGAATCTCAGTGAAATGGCCTTGGGAAACATGAAGAAATGTTGCTCTTTGGCCAGAGTGAAGCTAACATATCGTCAAGGGAAAACATTCAAGGTATCTGAATTTTATGTTCACATTAGCTAGGCGAATCCTGTATATTTTAGGAGACTAGTATTTATTTTCTCTGAATTTAGTCAGAAGGTGTCAACTTATTTCTAGTTGAGTGTGACAGTAGTAAGGTTTTCAAAGCCTACTGAAAACAAGAAACATTAAATGTGTGATTTATGAGATTAGGTTGGGTGCTATTTTGACTGAAGTCAACTTTCCTTTATCATTTCAAAGGAGGAAAAAATGAATGGCCTATAAAACTGTAAGAGTTGATCTGTCAGAAATAATTTCCAATTGCATAATGTTTTTTACAAGGTGATTTAATATTATATTCTGTTTCCTTGCTTCCCACACAGCACTCAATTAAGAGTTCTGAGTATGCTTCTGACTCCAGATGAAAATGAGGTTTTCAGAGATCCTGAGACTTAACTAGAAGTTACACTAAAACTTGGACCATGAGGCATTTACAAAGAGCTGTGGAGTATGGAGGGAATGTTAGGGAGGGAGCTTTGGGTATAAAAGTCAGAAGATCAAAAGGCCAGAGGGCAATGTGCAGAGTGTACCTGAGGAAAAACAGGCTCATGTTGCTCCCTCTTTATATCCACCCAGCTCTGGTGGGTCAGTGGTTAGTCAGCTCCCCTTCCAGGTCTTTCACTCATTTCTTATTCTAGGCAATTACGCTGTAGCTGTCAGTGGCAGTACCTTGCAGTCCCTGCATGGTGGTTCACACTTGGACCTTAAATCCCCACCCTGTCATCCCTGTAGCCTGTCTGCCTGTCAGGAATAAGGATATTCTAAAGGCTTTTATTTAGCTCTCTTTGGCTTATAACTAGTGAAATTGTGGCCCCCCTGAAACTTAAATTCACTCAAGAATCTCATTCTGGGAAAATACTGGGTCCTATAGAGGACACTATGAAAAGACCAAATGTAAAAATAATAGGAATAGAAGAAGGTGAAGATTCCCAATTCAAATATCCAGAAAACATCATCGACAAAATCATAGAAGAAAACTTCCCTAACCTGAAGAAAGAGGTAGCTATAAACATACATGAACCTTACAGAACACCAAATAGATTGGACCAGAAAAGAAAATCCTTCCAACACATAACAATCAAAACACTAAATGTACAGAAAACGTATATTAAAAGCCACAATGAAAAAGGCCAAATAACATATAAAGACAGACCTATCAGAATTACTTCTGAAAAGACTTGACCTGACTTCTGAAGAGATGTCTTGCAGGCCCTAAGACACCACAGATGTCAGCCCCAACTATTACACCCAGCAGAACTCTCAATCACCATAGATGGAGAAACCAAGATATTCATGACAGAACCAAATTTAAACAATATCTTTCTACTAATCCAGTACTACAGAAGATACTAGAAGGACAACTCCACCAAGGACACTTACAACCAAGAAAACGCAAGACATTAATCATCTTACAGCAAAACCACAAGAAGAGAATCAGAGAGAGAGAGAGAGAGAGAGAGAGAGAGAGAGATACCTCCACCATCAAAATAATAGGAATTATGAATCATTTGTCATCAATATCTCTCAACATCAATGGAGTTAATTAACCAACAAAAAGATGCAGGTTAACAGACTGGATAGTAAACAGGGTTCATCATTCTGCTTCATACAATAAACACACCTCAACAACAAAGATAGACATTACCTTAGGGTAAAGAGCTGGAAAAAACTTTTCTATGCAAAGGGACCCAAGAAACAAGCTGGAGTAGCCATTCTAATATCTCATAAAGTAGACTTTTAACCAAGAGTTAGCAAAAGAAATGGGGAAGGACACTGCATCCTCATAAGTGGAAAAAAAATCCATCAAAATGACACCTCAATTCTGAATACCCATGCCCCAAATGCAAGGGCACCCACATTCATAAAAGAAACTTGACTAAAGCTCAAACCACACATTGACCCACATACAATAATAGTGGAGGACTTCAATACCACACTCTCACCAATGGACAGGTCATCAAAACAGAAAAGAAACATAGAAACAAAGAAACTAACAGATGCTATGGATCAAATTATTTCACAGATATCTACAGAAACATTCACCCCAAAACAAGGGTGAAGGGAAAGGGCATGGGGAGGCAGTGTCAGGTGCAGGGAGAGACAGGAGACAGGATAGAGGCCTAGAAGGACAGGAGAATGAATGGAAATCTGCAGCTGCTGTGGGTGGAGAGGGAGAACATATAAGAAGTCCCAGAGACCTGGGATAGAGGAGCCTCCCCGGAGTCAATTTGGGTGACCTTAGCCAAGATGCCTAACAGTGGGGACAGTGAACCTGAAGAGGCCACCTCTTCAAGCAGGACCCCAGGGGAGGGAAAAGGACACCAAGCCACCCACAAAACTTTTGACCTAAAATTAGTCCTGTCTAAAAGAAATGCAGGGATGGAGAAGAGACCAAAGGAAAGGCCAAACCATAAGCAGCACAACTCAAAACCCAACACATGGACATTATTAATGATACTCTGTTATGCGAACAGACAGGAGCATAGCTTAACTGTCCTCTGAGAGGCTCTACCCAGCAGCTGACTGAAAAAGATGCAGATACACACAGCCAAACATTAAATGGAGATTGGGGACACTTATGAAAGAGTTGGGGGAAGAGTTGAAGGAAACACCACAGGAAGACCAACAGAGTCAATTAACCTGGACTCCTGAGAGCTCTCAAAGTCTGAACCACCCACCAAAGAATATACACAGCCTGGAACAAGGAACCCTTCACATAGTTAGCAGGCAGGCAGCTTAGTCTTCATGAATGCCCTGTCTGGCCTCAGTGGGTGAGGTTGTGCCTAATCTGGCAGAGTCTTGTTGTGCCAGGGAAGGGTGATATCCAAAGGAGACCCTACCCTCTCAGAATGAGAAGAGGTGGCTGAGAGGAGTCACTTTGTGAGGAAGGGACTTGGAAGGGAGCAGCATTTGGGATTTTAACAAATAAGCTTATTAATTAATAGTAAAAAATTGTGGTCAGGTTTGCTTCCCCAACCTTACTATCTAAGCATTTATTTTATTCATATAATATATCTCATTCATATCCATGATAAATACAGAAGTGGGTAATAAAAGAATCACTTTTGTGGGAGCTGGAGAGATGGCTCAGTGGTTAAGAGCACTGACTACTCTTCCAGAGGTTCTGAGTTCAATTCCCAGCAACCACATGGTGGCTCAGAACCATCTTTAATGGGATCCGAGGCTTTCTTCTGGTGTGTCTGAAGACAGTGACAGTGTACATAATATAAATAAATAAATTTTTTTTAAAAAAGAATCACTTTTGTAGTGACAGGAAGTTGAGAGAATCTGTGAAAAACAGAAGATGCAGATAAGAAGAAATCTGTGTCATGACACAAATTATGTAAGAAAAATGCAGTTATAAGAATTTCTAATGAAAAATTAACTTATAAAATTTGCAGGTAAATGGATGTAGCTAGAACATACACTGAGGGAGTTTACATTACTCCATACATTTTATTAATTCCATATATACCTACTAATTCCATACATTAACGGAAGCTGAATGTTTGGGTATTAAGTAATGTTTGGGTATTAAATCTCCCACCCCTCATAAACAAAGCTTCTTTTTTATGTGAATGGATATCATACAGAAACCCATAACAGGTCACAGTGCAGAGATCGACTGACAACAGTATTATACCACAATACCTACACCTAAGACTCAGGAATCATCTTGAATAGGAATCAAAAGGTAAGAGCCAGAGGACTAGAAATTCTGCTGCAAGATAATCTAAAACAAAACAAAACAAAACTATAACAGGGGAGTAAGGAGAAGGGCATAGATGTGGGGGATTTGGGGGAGTTGAGGAAGGAGTGAGGGGATCAATATGATCAGGATACCTGTGTGAAATTGCTGAAACAAGAGAATGTATTTAAAATAAACTTAAAATTTAAAAAATATGGATACAAAATGATAGACCGTTAAAAAGTAATAAATTTAAACATAAAATAACCTTTATCTTTGTGTTTGCGTTTATAATTTACCTGGGATTGTATATGTATATCTCTCTGTATGTATATATCTACACATCTATATATCTATACATCTACTGTCTACAGAAGGAGTGTCAAGTAGGAGTCATGATGAATTTCTTGGGCTGCAGATATAGTTGGTAATCCGGTTACCTAATATGAATAAAGCCCTGGTGTTGATCCTCTGCAAAATCAGGTATGGCGGTACATACCTGTAACCTCAGAACCTTGGAAGTGGAAGCAAGAAAATCAGAAGTTCAAGGTGCCATTTGGCTATATAGTGCGACTCTGCAAGGCAGGTTGCCAAACTCACAGGTGTAATTTCTCCAGAATCTTCTAGAACTTCTGCTTATACATTCAGCAATGAAGTTGCTGGGTTCTTTTCAAGATAATTTTATTGAATTAGAAGTCTCAATATTCCCTGCCTAGACTTGTTGTGACCAATATCTACGATCAGTTTAGGAGCATC
>JAPYYD010006320.1:0-11274 GCA_028551405.1 Uromys caudimaculatus
ATTGAGGGCTAATATCCAATATATACAAAGAACTCAAGAAGTTAGACTCCAGAGATCCAAATAACCCTATCAAAAAATGGGGAACAGCACTAAACAGAGAATTCTCAACTGAGGAAACTCGAATGGCTGAGAAGTACCTAAAGAAATATTCAACATCCTTAGTCATCAGGGAAATGCAAATCAAAACAACCCTGAGATTCCACCTCACACCAGTCAGAATGGCTAAGATCAAAAACTCAGGTGACCCCAGATGCTGGCGTGGATGTGGAGAAAGAGGAACTCTCCTCCATTGCTGGTGGGATTGCAAGCTGGTACAACCACTCTGGAAATCAGTTTGGAGGACCCTCAGAAAATTGGACATAATACTTCCTGCGGACCCAGCTATACCACTCCTGGCATATGCCCAGAAGATGTTCCAACATGTAATAAAGACACATGCTCCACTATATTCATAGCAGCCATATTTATAATATCCAGAAGCTGGAAACAACCAAGATGTCTCTCAACAGAGGAATGGATACAGAAAATGTGGTACATTTACACAATGGAGTACTACTCAGTTATTAAAAACAATGATTTAATGAAATTTGCAGGCAAATGGATGGAACTTGAAAATATCATCTTGAGCGAGGTAACTCAGTCACAAAAGAATGAACATGGTATGTACTCACTGATATGTGGATGTTAGCCCAAAAGTTCAGAACACCCATGATTCAAATCATGGCAACCATTGGACTGAGTGTGGGGTCCCAGATGGAGGAGTTGAAGAAGGGACTGAAGGAACTGAGGGAGTTTGCAGCCCCATGGGGAGGGAGCAACAGTGTCAACTGGTCAGGCCCCCCGGTGCTCCTAGAGACTGGACCACCAACCAAAGAATGCATATGGAGGGCCCCAAGGTGCTAACCACATATGTGGCCAAGGAGGGCCTTGCTGACCATCAATGGGAGGAGAGGCCCTTGGGTCTGAGAGTGTCAGATGCCCCAGTATAGGGGAATGTCAGGGAGGGAAGACGGGAGTGGGTGGGTGGGGGAATACCCTCATAAAGGCAGGGGGAGTGGGGATGGGATAGGGGGTTTTTAAAGGGGAGACCTGGAAAGGGGAAAACATTTGAAATGTAAATAAAGTATTAAAAAAACAAAAAGAAAAGAAAAAGAGAATAGAATCTCTCTTTACCATATGGGTTCTGGGGATCAAACTCAAGTCACCAGGCTTGGCAGTAAATACCTTTACCTGCTGAGCCATCTCACTGGGCACTTGTTCATTTTTCATATTTAGTTATGTGCTGCAGGATAACATTTTGCCCAGTGACAGAGACAATCTTGCTAGAGTAATAGTCCATAAGATTTTAAGGGAATCAAAAAATCCCTAGAACCTAGTATTTTTAGCTTATCTTTCCTATGTTTAGATATGTTTAAGTAAATATAAAAATGCTTACTACTATGTGATAGTTACTCAGGATATTTAGTACAGAAGTAGATTGTACAGGTCTGTAGAATAGACTATATCATAAAGCCTGAATGTATAGGATGCTATACTATCTGGCTTTGTGTGAGGATATTGTGTCCTGTCCACTCCACAACACAGTAGCCTAATGATGCATTAAAAAATATAGACCTAAGGTACACAAGCTGCCCAGGAATGGGCTCGAGCTTCGTGCCTTGTGTATTGATCTTGCTACTTGAATCCTGTGGTGCTCACGTTCACGTTCTGTCAGTGGCTTTGTGGTTTACTGAAGGACTTTCATAGATTGCTCTGTGTACACAGTTGCGTCAAGAGCAGTCCGTTCTCCTTCATGATGTGTGTGCTTTTCCTCCTCACTTTATTGCAGAGTTCGAGCTCCCAGAACTGTGTTACGTGAGAGTTATGGTACTGGGGGAGTTCACCTCACCTCGCTCCGTTAGCTGGGGGTGTGTGGATGCTCTTGGTTAAACTGACGCAGTTCTGTATTCCTAGTGTGATGAATTTGTTTTCATGAATTCATCTTGGATTTTGTTGAATGTTTTACTGTTTTATTAGATATGATTCTTCTCCTTTAGCATGTTGACAAGTCATATGATCTTTTTTTTTCATGTTTGGGGGTATCACATAGCAAAAAAGTATGCTTGCATGTGAAAGAGGGCAGACACCAGAGATCCTGCGGTGGTGAGCACACATGTATGTGTGTGGAAGACGGGGATTGAACAGCAAAGCCACTTCGATAACATCCAATCATGGTACCAGCATTCATCCATCTGAGAAGGGAAGGCTTCCTCAGAGTCTACTCAGGGTTAAGGCCTCTCTTCTCAGTACTCTTATAGTATCAATTACATCACAGCCTACGTTTGGGAGGAGTTATTAAAACCATAGCACCCCCTCACCTGGCTTCAGGCTCTGTAGTGTATCTCTTTTCATGCCTGATATTGGTGTTTGATGTCTCTTCTCTGTTTTTCTCAGACTTGGCCGAAGATATACCAATTTTGTCAATTTATTTTTCTTTTGAAAAAACACTTATTTTATCTTATGTGTATATGTGTGTGCTACTAAAGACTGAATCCAGAGCTTGGAGTATGCTAGGTAAGCACCCCACCACTGAGCTTGTCCCCAGACCTCTTAATTTTTATTTTGAGATAGGGCCAACTCACTGAGTTGCCCAGGCTGGCTTTGAGTTCATTTTTGCATAGGCAGGGCTTGAACTTGTTGTTCTTCTGTTCTAATGTCTCGGGTAGCTGGCATTGCAGGTGTGTATCACTAGTCCCGGCTTGATTGATATTTTTGGGGTCATCTACTGGTCTCACAGTCAGAATTATGTCATCTTAGATGAGTTTTGCCAGAGAACAACTTCTGGTTTATTTGAAGTCTTTACCGATTATATCTGATCTCCGATTCGGGTCTTCACATTGATTTTCTCTGAGAGTGTTGCATTTACCCAGCCTCATGCCCTGTAAGTCACTGTCAGCCACCTGTTCTGTCATTCAGATCTGCCCTCAGTCCTACTGGGGAAATCAAAGGGACCATAGAGCAACCACCCTGTCGCTGTTGGCAAATTAATTGGGAATCAAATATTTGCCTACTTCAGAGTGATTTATCACAATTAAAAGGAGTCATTATTTGCCCTTTGGGTCAAGTCAGAGATTTCAAGGGGATGAGTGCTGGAGTGTGTTAATAAATCAAGCCTTTGTGCCTGGCAGAACTTGTCCATAGTGATGCCCACAGGTATCCAGGGGAGTTTGTTTAAAGACGGTGGTTAGGAGAGCAATGAGGGCTCCTTCTCATGAGAGTCCCTCAGGAAGGTACCATGCTTACAGACCAAGGTCCCATCACACCCAACTTCTTCTAAGTCATAGCTCATGGTGGCTTATTCAGAGTACCAGATGTGACTTAGAATCAGTTCAGAGTTTATATAACAATGGGAACAGCTGAATCGTGTGTCCCCAGGTCATGCTCATTTCAAGATGTGTGTTGGTCAGGGTTGGGGACAGGGCTCAGTAGGTAAAGTACTTGCCACAGGCATGAGGACTTGAGTTGCATGAGAAAGCCAGCATGACTGTGGATAACTGTAATGCCCGACTGGGAAGTGAGGCTAGGAGTACCATAGGGCTGGCTGCCTAGCTGCTCTAGACAATCCGGGAGCTGCAGATTCATTCAGTGTCTCAAGGGATAAGGAGGAGCAGCCTGACTACAGTAGCCTAGGTTGTAAACGCTCCTAATGAAGTCAGCAGTGGCAGTTCTCACCTGCCTTCAGGCTGCCTTGGGACCCCTGTGACCTCTCTCCAGGGAAGAAGGAGAATAGGCTTCCATTCCATTAATGGAAGGACTCATGGGATGGCCCTTGGTGCCCTCACTCACTGGAGGTCACTGTTCTGTCTCTTTCCCCCTTCCTTGCTTTACTTTTGGCTCACATGGCCGTGACACCTTTTGGACCAGCTATTCTTAAAGTTGCCCGGATTTGAGACTCCAATAGTAAAATATACATAACTGGCCATTTTACCAAGTCATCATTTATGAATATAGCTCGATTAATTTGTTTAGTCAGATGTAGAGAGGCAATAAAAAGTGATTGACTAAAAACAATTAAAACAGTAAAAGTAAATTGTTTGTGTCCATTAAAACCTGCTGAGGCCGTCAGTTGAAAATTGTGGGCCTCAACGTGAAAATTAAAACTATTGATTTCCCCCCCTATGTATGGGAATATCAGGGTTCTAATTTGTTTTGTTTTTACTGGCTGAAAGCCCCTGAGGTCGGGATGAAGGGAGGCCTTCAATAAGCTCTTCTGGTGGAGTTAATAAAGATTTGGAAAGACAAATATGATAAGAAATGGCCTCAGCGTTTTAGGGAAGAATTATGTATCTGATCAGCTCCCAAGTTGTGCCATGGCATGCTAATATTTTGTAATTTATTGCATTTCTGGGGCAAAATGGAAAATCAAATGCAGAATATATGATATTCATAGGGCTGAAGTTTTAGGGCTTTGCCTTAATTTATGTGAGTGGAATAGGTATTTTTTTTTATTATTGTCATTTTATGTTTTTATGTGCTACACTAAATCTTGTATTCCAGGAACTGTTATTTTTTTAGTGTTCAATTAAAATACCAACATAAAAGGAATTTTTATATGGACAGATCTTGACTCCTAATAAGAATACTTAGGGAGAAAACCTTGTGTGTCAGGTGTGGAGGTTTTCAACCGAGAGACTCTTGCAGGCTGTAGAAATGATGTGAAATGTGTAGAGGCCCAGCTCATGGCCTGTCTAGCACTGTCAGGCTGCTCATTTGTCATATTAGGGTCCTGCCACTAATCAATCATATTATGAGAATGCCGACTGTTGAATCTGGTAATTAAGTGGATGATCGATAAACAAATCTGACTTCCTTTGAATTCTTAAGTACAAGTGAGGCATGAGCTTTTGAAGAAGGCTTGCAAAGCTGACAGACTCTCCTCTTTGAATATGGCATTTAAAAAGTAGAGGGTGCTGCATGAGTTGCTTTCCTGTGGCTGTGATGAAACACCACAGCAAGACAATTTATAAAAAGGAAGGGGTTATTTTGGTTTTGGGCTTCAAAGGCTAAGAGTCCATAATGGTGGGGAAGCCTGGCAGCAAGTGGCAGGCATGGCGTCTGGGGCAGGAAACTGAGAGCTCATGCTTTCTGGTGAGTATGAAGCAGACTGGTCAACTGAAATGCTCTTGTCCGTAAACTGGGTCCAAATACATGAGCCACTGGGAGGGGGGAGGGACTATCGTCATGTAGACCACCACAGGTGACTAGCTGGGAAGAGGAAGGGGCCAGCAGGAGTGGGAGGGGGACAAGAGAGGGTGATAGGGGTGAATAGTATCAAAATACATTACATATGTGTTTGAAAATGTTATAAAGCCCATCATTGTGTATATTTAATACGTGCTAATAAAAAAGCAAAAAGGAAATTAGATGAAGAAAGAGAGCAATTGCACGGGCTAGGGGTGCAGCTCAGGGGCAGAGTGCTTCCCTACTGTGTGCTGGCTTCTGTCCCTGCACCCAAACAAATAACCCAAAGCAGTAACACAAGATCACAAATGCTGCACTGTGTGTGACCTTCGCATGCTGATTTCCTAAATGATAGTGGATTTTGTTTAAGAATCTCCTTCATGAGTACTGTGGTCTTATCATTCCTGTTCTTTCACTTCCCCCTCCAACTCCTGCAAGGTCTTCCTAAAATTCATGGTCTCTTCTTTAGCATCATATGTATAAATCTCTCTCTCTCTCTCTCTCTCTCTCTCTCTCTCTCTCTCTCACATTTGACCTACTGAGTCCATTTACCATTTAGCCTTGTTCATGTGACTATGTACCCAGGGCTGGCCACTTGGGATTGGACACTGTACTGGCTAGTTTTGTGTGTCAACTTGACACAAGCTGGAATTATCACAGAGAAAGGAGTTTCAGTTGAGGAAATGCGTCCATGAGATGCAGTGGTAAGGCATTTTCTCAATTAGTGATCAAGGGTGGAGGGCCCCTTGTGGGTGGTACCATCCCTGGGCTGGTAGTCTTGGGCTCTATAAGGAAGCCAGCTGAGCAAGCCAGGAGAAGCAAGTCAGTAAGTTACATCCCTCCATGGCCTCTGCATCAGCTCCTGCTTCCTGCCCTGCTTGAGTTCCAGCCCTGACTTCCTTTCCTGATGAACAGCAGCATGGAAGTGTAAGCTCAATAAACCCTTTCCTCCCCAACTTGCTTCTTGGTCATGATGTTTGTGCAGGAATAGAAACCCTGACTAAGACAGACACCTATGTGGGAGTTTGTCACTGGAGGTGACTGATTCTCTTCCAGTCACACACTGATTTTCCAGAGAAGTTCAAGAGTATTGCCTTGCTCCTCTTGCAGAATCTGTGGATTAGCCTCCTCCCAGTCCACCATGAGTTGTCTCAGAGACTGTGTACTGTTGCCTTCAGAAGTTGTGGCTTCCTTTGTGACTCTCAAGGGCAATGTATGGGACACTTGGTTCCAAGGCCCTGCATGCAGGTATCTGTTGAGGGAATGGCTGGCTGAGGCTGGAGAATGCCTTTCAGGAAGGAGCTCCAGGGGCTTCTGTGGGGGGTGTGTGTCTCAGCACTACACAAGGAGAGCTGACATTTGGCACCTTCAAGTCAGAAAAACCCACAGAGAGTCTGCTCAGAATCTTATTCTGAGAACATCACTGTGTGGGCATGCACTCATGTTGCATGTGTGTGTAGGACAGAGACTACTCTATACCTTGGTTTTTTGTTTTTTGTTTTTTTATAAGATGGGGTCTTAACCTAGACAGGTAGGTTGGGCAGACCAGCAGAGACCTGCCTGTGTCTCCTTGCCTAGCATTGGGATTATGTGTGCCCTATGATGCCCAGTCCAGTCTAGCTGGCCTTCAGTATACGATGGAATCTCAAAGAAGTAGGCTCCAATACCAGGGAAAGAATGGATTTGCCAGTGTTAGTGAGGGCAAGCAGGCAATGAGCAAGTGCTTTCTTCTTCCATGTCCTTTATATGGGCTACCACCAGAAGGTGTGTCCACATTGCAGGTGGGGCTCCTCACTGCACAAAGATTCCAGATTCAGGGTGAGGCTTCCCACTCCAGATGATTTAATTAAGAAAAAGCCCTCGCAGTTGGACCCAGCCACTGGGTTTTAGTTAATTCCAGGTGTAGCTGAGTTGAAAACCAAAAATAGCCATCACTCCTGGGCAATTTAAGATAGTGATCGGTGAGTAGGGGTTGGGGTGCATTTGGGATTGTGTGATCAGTCTTTCCATGGGGGCCCAAACCATGTGAACCCTGCTTGTGAGTTACCAGAGAAGAGTGAGAATACAGGGCCAGGATGAGAGTTGCAGGGCAAATGGGGCAGTGAGCAGGCAGATTCAAGGCTGGCTCTGATATCCATCAGCTTCTAGAAACTTTTCATGTGTTCCTTCCTTAAACAAAAAAATTGAACGTAGTGACTTATGTAGTAACATTTCAGGGTGCAAAACTCATCTTTCCTCCATTCCCCCTTTTCTTGCTTCCCTTCCCCTCCTTTTCCCTTTCCTTCACTTCCCCCCTGCCTTATTAAGGTTTTCATTTCTGTGAACAGACACCATGACTGAGGCAACTCTTATAAAGGACACCATTTAATTGGGGCTGGCTTACAGGTTCAGGGGTTTAATCCAGTATCATCATAGCAGGAAGCATGGCAGCATCCAGGTAGACACGGTGCAGGGGAAAGAGCTGAGAGTTCTGCATCTTGATCCGAAGGTAACCAGGAGAGACCGTCTTCTAGGCAGCTAGGAGGAGGACCTCCAAGCCCACCCCACAGTGACACATGTCCTCCAACAAGGCCACACCTCCTAATAGTGCCACTCACTTCCTGGGCCAAGTGTATTCAAATCACCACACACTAGCTTCCTCTTTCCTTCTCTCCTCTCCCTTTCCCTCCCTCCCCTTCTCCTCCCTTCCTTTCCCTTCCACCCCTGCCCTCCCCTCTCATCCTTTCTCTTTCCTTCCCGTTTGCTCCCTTCCTGCTACTTTCTCATCTCCCTACCTCACCTATACTCCCTTCCTTCCTTCCTTCCTTCCTTCCTTCCTTCCTTCCTTCCTTCCTTCCTTCTGTCCTTCCTCCCTCCCTCTCTTTCTTCTTCCCTCCCTCCCCTCCTTCCTTCCTTTTTTCCTCCCTCACCTCCTTTCTCTAACCCTAGCCCCACATTCCCCTCTTTAAACTTTGAAATTATACTTTGTATAGTAAAAAGCCTCCTCTCAGGGCTGGTGGTGGCTTAGCAAGGAAAGGTGCTTGCCAGACAAATCTGAAGACTCTAGTTTGGTCCCTAGAACTCACATAAAGGGGACAGCCAACTCTGCAAAGTTGTTCTCCAGCTTCCACTCAAGTGCCATTGCATGTGGCCCATGGATCTTTGAGTTCTAGGCTCACCTGGTCTCTACATAATGAATTCCAGGGTAGTCTGAGCTAGTCAGACCCTGTCTCAAAGAACAAAACAAAACAAACAACCCCTCTTTTCTTCATGGCTTCTGGTTTGTTGTGTAAGCTAGGAGAAATTTCATGTAAATTAAGCATACATTTTTGTGTATATGTAAGATACGTACGTATGTATAAATGTGTATCTATATAAAGGTATATGAGTTTATCCATATAAGTCTCTGTTTTCCCTTTTCATGTTAACACAAGTGGTCACACACTAAGTACACCGATTTTGCAAATTTTTTTTTTTTTTTTTTTCGAGACAGAGTTTCTCTGTGTAGCTCTGGCTGTCCTGGAACTCACTTGGTAGACCAGGCTGGCCTCAAACTCAGAAATCCGCCTGCCTCTGCCTCCCAAGTGCTGGGATTAAAGGCGTGTGCCACCACTACCCAGCGATTTTGCAAATTTTTAAGTAGAAGCTGGCATTCCTTTCCAGAGTGAGCTTGGAGAGGCCTCTCAAGGTCATCTAACTCCCAATGGGGATGGCTCATCAGCAGTTGTAAGAACCTGTCTCTTGGACGGTGGAGAGTTAACATGGTCTGAGGACTCTCCTTGGGGCTGAATCCACAACAGAGAAAGTGTTGATATTTGTTTCAGACTAAAGGGAGACCAGGCCCCACACACCTATGCTCAAGGACCCCAGTGCTCCAATTTTCCACCAATTAAGAGCACCAGCTGTTTGTCAGCGACTCTGCTTCTCATTAGGAGTGGGTGTTCTCCTGAGGAGCCTTCTATAAACACCCCAAACTGGATTCCATCCTCCCTGTGCCCACTGCGTAGCCCCAAGGTACATACCTGCCTGTGATAAATTTAGATACAGACATGTTTTTCTTTTGTCTCAGCATCATCCAGGTCCTGGTTGCTCCCCCTCTTCCCCACCATGTATTGGGACCAGAATTGTAAATAAACATAGTTTCCTTTGATTCCTGGTTTAATCATTACCCTGTTGGGTAATTGTTATGGCCTGTGTCAGAACCACCTGGGGAGGAAGTCAGACTCAGCACAATGCATATGGATCTTGCCACTGGAGTGAAGTCTGTGATTGGCAGCAAGGTCACAGCCTGTGGAATGAGTAGAATGTCCTGCATAGTGGTGATCACAGTGTCAATCTAGCAGGAAGGACCTCGATAGCCTGTGCACTTGTGGGCTCTGGCTTTACTACATGAAGCCAGTGGCTAGAGGAGGCTGAGGTCTTCTTTGGAATGGCTTTAAGCAAGGGCTCCTTTCAAGCTATGTTGCCAGCTGCTGCTAGTTATGAAA
Source organism: Uromys caudimaculatus (assembly GCA_028551405.1). Lineage (NCBI taxonomy): Eukaryota > Metazoa > Chordata > Mammalia > Rodentia > Muridae > Uromys > Uromys caudimaculatus. The sequence continues at coordinate 9,687 of JAPYYD010006320.1, forward strand.
TGGTCTCTTTCATGTCTTTTCTATTTGGTTGATTTTCTAGCACTAGAGGACCACCAGGAAGCTTTGAAGGTGCCATTCTTATTCACTGGGTGCTGTGATTTCAGTGTGCTCCCTAAAAGTTCATGTGCTGAGAGACTAGTGTCCCAGTTCACTTACTGGTATTTGGAAGTGGGGGTCTTTGAGGTAGTAATTCTGATCAGAGGAGGGCATCAGGGTAGAGCTCCCATCATGACATTAGTGGCTTTATAAGAAGAGAAAGAAATACATGTGACAGTGTACTCGCTCTGTCTCCTGTGTCAAGGATGCCACAGAGGATCTTGCCGTAGGATGTCAAGTCTTTTAGATTACAGGCAGGTACAACACTATACTCTTGGACTTCCATCTTCTAGAGAGTAAGCCAAGGAAACCTCTAGTCTTTACAAGCTGTCTAGCCTAAAGAGTGTTGTCATAGCTACAGAAGACATAATGATAGAGGGTTTGGGGTGGGCCTGATGGTCTCACAGGCTTCCACAGGGCTACTCATCTTCCATCTGGGGCTGCATCTACAGTGCAGACCACATTTTTAGTAGCTGTTAAGCAGGCAAAATTGTATTTCTGCAGGGTACCCTTCCTAGGGCAGTTGCAACTGCCAGCCTTGTCCGAGTTCCTGAGAATGTTCTGACTGATTCTTGTAATACATGAAGGAGGCTTAGGATGTGGGAGGGAGATCCATCCCCATCTCTGGTCCCCACCCATCCTACCCTGGAAGAAGACAGCCAATGACAGCAGAATCCAAAACATCTAGTGATCTCTTGCAGGGGGACAGTGATGAATTGGAAATAGTCATCTGGGGCAGGGGAACCCCAGGGGGGCAGAGCCCCATTAGCTTTATGTAGTACTAGGACAAGGCCAAGCTGAATTGGAGCTTGCTTACCTGGATTTTAAGTTTATGTCACCATGTAAGGTGATTTCAGTCCACGTATGTGAGGCTGTGGATTCTTCTGTCTTGATAGTTTTATGCAAATGTTTTCACTTCTCTGAGTAGTGAGTACAGTGAGGACCAGGGTGGTCCCTTGTCTCACCTTTCTGTGCACAGGTGGCTGCACACAAGCATTCCATTTGGGAGCCTGGGGTCCTTGGCCTGCATAGTGGAGGCGGCACGGGTTTCCTTGTATCTGCCTTGGTACTTGGAGTTACAGATACTTATGAACTACTTGACATGGATGCCAGGAACTGAATTCAGGTCTTCTGGAAGAGGACACATTCTTAACTGCTGAGCCATCTCTTCCGTCCTTTTTAGAAACCAAATTGTTATAAATTCTAAGAATGAACATACCAATTTTGATATACATACATATTTATATATATAGTTTCTTTTGTGGATTTTACAGTTAATTTATTCTTTGACAATTGCACACACATACACACACAGACACAAACACACACACTTCCATTCTGGTCACATTTATCTCTCTAGCTCCATTCACCTTTGACAATCTCTCTCTCTCTCACACACACACACACACACACACATACACACTTCCATTCTGGTCACATTTATCTCTCTAGCTCCATTCACCTTTGACAATATCTCTCTCACACACACACA
>JAPYYD010006321.1:0-11274 GCA_028551405.1 Uromys caudimaculatus
CTTAATACTCTGATACTGTGGGTGGAGAGAAGGTTCAGTCAGTAAAATGTCTACGATTCAAGCATGAGGACCTGAAATCGAATCTCATAATCCAGATAAAGAGCCAAGTGTAGTGGTGTGTATCTGCAACCTGAGACCTGGAGAAGTGGGGACAGGAACTTCTCCAGGGCTCACTGGCCAGCTTAACCAAGCTAGTGAGCTCCAAGTTCAGTGAGAGACTGTCTCAAAGAGTAAGTTGGAGAGTGATTGATGAAGGCATCATGATGGTGATCCATTCTCTCTACATGTCTGAGCACACGTAGGCAATGTATCACCCATGAATGTTTGTGCACACATCTGCACACACACACACACACACACACACACACACACACACACACAAAGAGAGAGAGAGAGAGAGAGAGAGAGAGAGAGAGAGAGAGAGAGAGAGAGAGAGAAAGTTCTTGTATTCATTTAGAATTTTCTGGCATTGGTGTTTCTGGGATAAATATGAATCAATTTGAATGTGTATCTACATATCCTTATTTTCTGACATTGACATTCTGTCCTTAAATATATCTTTTCTGTCTCAAACACACAAAAATATGAATAAGAGCTATGAGGACATATGTTCATAAACATTTTCCATAATATGGGGAAGATTTAAAAATTCAATTTATTTTAACTGGTACATCAGAAGACAAAATTGCATATATTCAGAAAGTAACATGTAAGCATTTGCTACATGTGTACATTGAATAAAGTTTAAATCATATTAAACTTACCTCCTAAAATGTTTCTGCTTTAAGTACATTTTATCTTTAAAGTTAATTTTAGGTTCTCATACAAAGTAATCTGTTTCATTCTGGCATTTTCATACATATATGTAAATTATACTTTGCCCTCAGTCATTCTAATCTCCATAATTTATCATTAAACATTTTGAACCACTTTCTTTTTTCACTTGACATGTACAGTGACTGTGAATTCTCCTCCCTGAGGACTAGCTCTCATATTATGGGTTGGTGTTATGTAAACTAGCTGCAAAGGAGGAAAGCAATCAGTAGTCCTACCCAGCTGTACAGTCTACCAACAACATCTGTCCCGGAAAGATAACTAATGGTAACTAATAGCCATCTAATTGGACTTAAGGTTTACCTAGTAGGAGGGCTGAAGAGGAGAGGAACTGCAAAAGGGGAGAGAGATCCAAGGAAATAAAGTAATGGGGGCTTAGTTTGATATAGGTGATGGCTATATGCAGAACTTTAGGATTGTGTGGTATGAAATTTAGGTGTGAAATGTCCCACACAGGTGCATGCGTTTGAACTCTTTGTCCCAGGTGGTGGCACTATTTTGGAATGTTATGGAACATATCTACTCACCCTGGGGAGGGGGGGGACTTGTGATAGACCAAAATATGGATATCACAAAGTCCAAGTTGGTGAACCAATGAATTTTTTCAGGGTTACTTAAAGGAATGTGGATAAGTAGTTACTTATAAGAGCAGAAATGGCTGAAAGGCAGCTGCATCACCAAAACCCACCCTAGCTCACAAAATCTGGGAATCAGGAGCGTGGACAGCCTGTAGACAGTTCAACAGGTTGGAGAGTATGAATTTCAAGTGAGTCTGGTCTAAACTTCTTGGCAGCTCGTCTGGTTTCTGACTCTTCCAGGCAGTTGGTCTGATCTCAGAATCTTCTTTTTTTTTTTTTTTTTTTTTTTTTGGTTTTTTGAGACAGGGTTTCTCTGTATAGCCCTGGCTGTCCTGGAACTCACTCTGTAGACTAGGCTGGCCTCGAACTCAGAAATCCGCCTGCCTCTGCCTCCCAAGTGCTGGGATTAAAGGTGTGCGCCACCACTGCCCGGCTCTCAGAATCTTCTTTAAAGCTTGACTCTCTGAGTTTTCTTTTCAGCATTGCTAGTCAGAATGGGACTCTCAGCTTTTATTACTTACTCTGGTAGGTGGGGTCTAGTGAATCTAGTTCATTTCAGAGACTTCCAGAGCTTTTTTGAATTGTTTACTGTTAGGTGTGTGGAAGTCAACCTTGTGAAGGAAAAAGTGGGAAGGAGAATGAGGTGCCACTGGCTTCTGCAACTCCTTAAAGAATCTTGATCTGCCATACATGGTATTAGATGTAAGATGGCTCCCAGAACACTGGTGAGGCAGTAAAAAGGAACCAAGACCAGGTCTCCTGTCTTCACAGGTGATGATACTCCCTCCACCCCACCAGCTCCTGAGTTACCTCGTCAGGCAGGGCTTTCATTGAAGCATGGTGACAGTGTGGCGAGATGTGATTGGCCAAGGATTTAGGGGCTTGGGATTGGCTCACACACTGTATATAAGCATGTGTGTTGGACAATAAACTCGGATCTGCACCGTGGTGCTGGTCTCCAGAGTTGAATTTCCTGGGATTCGTCATGTGGCTCCATCGCATCTCATCTCCACCCTCAGTCTTGTTCCTGCCGTTTGCTTTCCTATTTCAGGAGCTTCCCTGCAGGGTGAAATGCTGCACTATCCAAGGAAACTGTTACAAACACCTACATTTCTTTTTTAAAATAGTTAAATACTTTAAATACTTAAATACTTAAAAATTGGTTTGTGTACAATCCTGAAAAGTATATACTTTTGTTGTTTTAGTTGAATGTAGCCTTATAAAAGGGTATTAGTAATAATGATTTGAAATTCACTTTTAAAAATATTTATTTTTAACTTTTATGTTGTTATTGAATTCATGACCACCAAGAAAGTTACTAGACAAAACATGAATTTAAAAAGAAAAAAGTTTATTTAAAGCAACTTGTGGCAACAGTTTCCAGGTGTAGTGAGACTTGGTTTCTTTAAAAACTCAGATATGTGAATATGTTTTTGTTTCAATCCCAGGTATAGGATAAGAGACTGCTTCACAGCAGGTGAGTATGATTTGCCTTGTGCAATAGCAGGAGTGTGATTTTGACCAGATGCAGATAGATTAATTCTGGGGACTCTGGGGAAGGTATAAATGTGAGAGTCCTGAGAGGGCCTGTGGCAGCTGCTGCTCCCCTCTGCTTCTGCCTCTGCTACTGCTGCTGCCTCTGCTATTGCTGCTGGTTCATTTTGCTGATGTTTTTGCTGTTGCATTTGCTATTGCTGGTTTTCTGGACTGCTGGAGATTCTGACACCAAAGACTGGGTAATGACAACAAAGATTGGACTTACCCCAAGGAACCTACTGCCCCTGATATGCAGAAAGCAGTCTACAGAAGTCTAACCTTTTTTCCCCCTCTAAACTTTTTTCTCTCTCTTACCTAGTATTGGGGGAGATAAGAGTAAAAATAAATGTTGGAAGGGAGGTAGAGTAAAAACATATGCCAACAGATAGAGGCTGGAGTTTTAAAGACAAAAAATACAATTGTCTCAACTCTGGGGACTTTCCTGTTATATGAGGCCTTATCAAGGATTTCTCTCTTCTCTTCCTTTCTCTCCTTCTCTTCCTGCTCCTTCTCCTCCTCTTCCTTCTCCTCCTCCTCCTTCCTCTCTCTCTCTCTCTCCCTCCAAGCAGAAGTTATTAGAGATGACAGTAGCAGAATGTACTTAATGTAGAAATAATTTAGAGATAGGTTTAATATAGAGATAATTTCTTGTGTATTGTATGGAAGCATCACGTGTCAATAAAAAGCTGACTGGCCAATGAGCTGAGGCAGGAAATAGGAGGTGGGAGTTGCTGTAGGAAAAGAAGAATTCTGGGATAGAGTGGTGCACAGGAAGAGGAGACAAATGCACTAAATGAGAAGAGGTAACCAGCCATATGAAGCTTATAGACTAGAATGAGAGGGTTAATTAAGTTATGAACTAGTTCGGGAACAAGCCCAAGCTTTTGGCCTAGACATATATTCATAAAATGATGTCTCAGAGCCATTATTTGGGGAAGTGAGGCATAGGTGGAAAACCCCATGGTTACAAATGGCATCCAACATTGGGCACAGAATGCAAACTTAGATAAAAGATTCATGTATTAGAAAAAGCCTTGGGTGAAAAGACAGGGAAACCAATACTTGCTTAAGAAGTTTAACAAGAAGGAAGGCCCAGATGAGGATGCTTCAATCCCACTTAGAAGGGGAAACAAAATAATCATGAGAGGAAAGTGAGGGATCTGGGTGGGCGAGGGGAGAAGGAGGGAGAGGGGAAGAGGGGCACCAGATCAGGTATGGGGGGGAGACAAGAGAGAAGCCCAGAAGGTCAGGATAATGAATGAAAATATGTAGCTGTGGGGAGGGGTGTGTAGGGGATACGGTGAACCTCTAGAAAGTCCCAGAGACCTGGAATGTGAGAGGCTCCCAGGGATCAATGAGGATGACCTTACCTGAAATGCTCAACAGTGTGGAGATGGAACTTGAAGGGACCACCTCCAGTATATAGATTGGGCTCCTGTGGAGGATGTGGTCACGAAATTGCCTTCAAAACTTTTTTCTTTTATTTATTTTTATTTTTTGAAACTTTATTTACAATTCAAATGTTTCCCCCTTTCCAGGTCTCCCCTTTGGAACCCTCCTATCCCTTCCCTCCTCCCCTGCCTCTAAGAGGGTATTCCCCCACCCACCCACCCACCCACTCCTGTCTTCCCACCTTGGCATTCCCCTATACTGGGGCATCTAACACCCTCAGGCCCAAGGGCCTCTCCTCCCCCTGATGGCCAACAAGGCCCTCCTCTGCCGCATATGTGCCCCGAACCATGGGCCCCTCCATGTGTATTCTTTGGCTGGTAGTTGAGTATCCAGGAGCACCAGGGAGTCAGGCAGGTTGACACTGTTGCTCCCTCCATGGGGCTGCAAACTCCCTTAGCTCCTTCAATCTCTTCTCCAACTCCTCCATCTGGGATCTCACGCTTAGTCCAACAGTTGCTGTGAAGTGAATCTTGGGTATTCCGAACTTTTGGGCTAATATCCACTTATCAGTGAGTACATACTGTGTTTGTTCTTTTGTACTGAGTTACCTCACTCAAGATATTTCAAGTTCCATCCTTTTGCCTGCAAATTTCATGAAGTCATTGTTTTTAATAGCTGAGTACTATTTCATTGTGTAAATGAACCACATTTTCTGTATCCATTTCTCTGTTGAGGGACATCTGGGTTGTTTCCATCTTCTGCCTATTATAAATATGGCTGCTATGAACATAGTGGAGCATGTGTCTTTACTACATTTTGGAGCACTTCTAGGTATATGCCCAGGAGCAGTACAGCTGGGTCCTCAGGTAGTATTATGTCCATTTTTCTGAGGGTCCACCAAACTAATTCCAGATTGGTTGTATCAGCTTGCAATCCCACCAACAATGGAGGAGTGTTCCTCTTTCTCCACATCCTCACCAGCATCTGCTGTCACCTGAGTTTTTTATCTTAGCCATTCTGACTGGTGTCAGGTGGAAGTTCAGGGTTGTTTTGATTTGCATTTCCCTGATGACTAAGGATGTTGAACCTTTCTTTAGGTGCTTCTCAGCCCTACAAATTTCCTCAGTTGAGAATTCTGTTTAGCTCTGTTCCCCATTTTTTAGATAGGGTTATTTGGTTGTCTGGAGTCTAACTTCTTGAGTTCTTTGTATATATTAGATATTAGCCCTCTATTGAACATACGATTGATAAAGATATTTTCTCAATCTGATGGTTCCTGTTTTGTCCTATTGACTGGGTCCTTTGCCTTACAGAAGCTTTGCAGTTTCATGAGGTCCCATTTGTTGATTCTTGATCTTAGAGCATAAGCCATTGGTGTTCTGTTCAGGAAATTTTCCCCTGTGCCCATGTGTTCAAGACATTTCCCCACTTTCTCTTCTATTAGATTCAGTGTATCTGATTTCATGTGGAGGTCCTTGATCCACTTGGACTTGAGTTTCATACAGGGAGATAGGAATGGATCAATTTGCATTCTTCTACATGTAGACCGCAAGTTGAACAAGCACCATTTGTTGAAAATGCTGTCTTTTTTCCACTGGATGGTTTTAGCTCCTTTGTCAAAGATCAAGTGATTGTAAGTGTGTGGGTTCATTTCTGGGACTTCAATTCTATTCCATTTATCTTTCTGCCTGTCACTGTACCAATACCATGCAGTTTTTGTCACTACTGCTCTGTAGTACAGCTTGAAGTCAGCAATGCTGATTCCTCCATAAGTTCTTTTGTTGTTGAGAATAGTTTTTGCTATTCTGGTTTGTTGTTTTTTTTTTATTCCAAATGAATTTGAGAATTGCTCTTTCCAAGTCTATGAAGAATTGAGTTGGAATTTTGATGGGGATTGCATTGAATCTATAGATTGCTTTCAGCAGGATGGCCATTTTTACTATATTAATCCTGCCATTCCATGATCATGGGAGATTGTTGCATCTTCTGAGGTCTTCGTCAATTTCTTTCTTCAGAGACTTGAAGTTCTAGTCATACAGACAGATCTTTCACTTGTTTCGTTAGAGTCACAGCAAGATATTTTATATTGTTTGTGACAATTGTGAAGGGTGTCATTTCCCTAATTTCTTTCTCAGCCTGTTTATCCTTCAAGGATAGGAAGGCTACTGATTTGTTTGAGTTAATTTTATATCTGGTCACTTTGCTGAAGTTGTTTATCAGCTGTAGCAGTTCTCTGGTGGAGTTTTTTGGGTCACTTAAGTATATGACCATATCATATGCAAATAGTGATATTTTGAGTTCTTCCTTTCCAATTTGTATCCCTTTGACCTCCTTTTGATGTCTAATTGCTATAGCTAGGACTTCAAGTACTATATTGAATAGAAAGGGAGGGAGAGGGCAGCCTCGTCTAGTCCCTGATTTTAGTGGGATTGTTTCAAGTTTCTCTCCATTTAGTATGATGTTGGCTACTGGTTTGTTGTATATTGCATTTACTATGTTTAGGTATGAGTCTTGAATTCCTGATCTTTCCAAGACTTTTATCATGAAGGGATGTTGAATTTTGTCAAATGCTTGTTCAGCATCTGATGAAATGACCATGTGGTTTTTTTCTTTGAGTTTGTTTATGTAGTGGATTACATTGATGGATTTCTGGGTATTGAACCATCCCTGCAACCCTGGGTTGAAGCCTACTTGATCGTGATGAATGATCATTTTGATGTGTTCTTGGATTCAATTTGTGAGAATTTTTTTGAATATTTTTGCATCAATATTCATAAGGGAAATTGGTCTGAAATTTTCTTTCTTTGTTGGGTCTTTGTGAGGTTTTGGTAGAATGAATTGGGTAGTGTTTCTTCTGTTTCTATTTTGTGGAATAGATTGAAGAGTATTGGTATTAGGTCTTTTTTGAAGATCTGATAGAATTCTCCACTGAACCCATCTGGTACTGGGCTTTTTTTGATTGGGAGACTTTTAATGACTGCTTCGATTTACTTAGGCATTATGGGACTGTTTAGATGGATTATCTGATGCTGACTTAACTTTGGTATTTGGTATCTGTCTAGAAATTTGTCCATTTCATCCAGATTTTCTAATTTTGTTGAGTATAGGCTTTTGTAGTAGGATCTCATGATTTTTTTATTTTTTTCAGAATCTGTTGTTATATCTCCCTTTTCATTTATAATTTTGTTAAATTAAATAATGTATCTGTGACCTCCGGTTAGTCTGGCTAAGGGTTTATCTATCTTTTTTATTTTCTCAAAGAACCAGCTCCTGGTTTTGTTGATTCTTTGTATAGTTCTTTTTGTTTCTACTTGGTTGATTTTAGCCCTTAATTTGATTATTTCCTGATTCTACTCCTCTTGGGTGTAATAGCTTCTTTTTATCCTAGAGCTTTCAGGTGTGCTGTTAAACTGCTCGTGTATGCTCTCTACAGTTTCTTTTTGGAGGCTCTAAGAACTATGAGTTTTCCTTTTAACACTGCTTTCATTGTGACCCATAGGTTTGGGTATGTTGTACTTTTATTTTCATCATATTCTAGGAAATCTTTCATTTCTTTCTTTATTTTTTCCTTGACCAATTTATCATTGAGTAGAGCATTGTTCAGCTTCCATGTGTATGTGGGCTTTCTATTGTTATTGTTGCCATTGAAGGCCAGACTTAATCCGTAGTTATCTGATAGGAGGCATGGGTTTATTTCAATCTCCTTATATCTGTTGAGGTTTGTTTTGTGACCGACTATATGATCAATTTTGGAGAAAGTACCGGGAGGTGATGAAAAGAAAGTATATTCTTTTGATTTAGTATCAAATGTTCTATAGATATCTGTTAAATCCAATTGGTTCATAACATTTGTTAGTTTCACTGTGTCTCTGTTTAGTTTGTGTTTCCAACATCTGTTCATTGATGAGAGTGGGGTGTTGAAGTCTCCCACTATTATTGTGTGAGATGAAATATGTGCTTTGAGCTTAAGTAAAGTTTCTTTTATGAAGGTGGGTACCCTTGCATTTGGAGCATAGATGTTCAGAATTGAGAGTGCTTCTTGGTAGAGTATGCTTTCCTTTGATGAGTATGAAGTATCCTTCTTATCATTTTTGATGTCTTTTGGTCGAAAGTCGATTTTATCCAATATTAGAATAGCTACTCCAGCCTGTTTCTTGGGATCATTTGCCTGGAAAATTGTTTTCCAGCCCTTTAGACTGAGGTAGCTTTTGTCTTTAACATGGAGGTGCGTTTCCTGAATGCAGCAAAATGCTGGGTCCTGTTTATGTATCCAGACTGTCAGTTTATGTCTTTTTATTGGGGAATTGAGTCCATTGATGTTAAGAGATATTAAGGAATAGTGATTGTTGCTTCCTGTTATTTTTGATATGATTTTTATGTTTGTGTGGCTATCTTCTTTTGAGTTTGTTGGAAGATTACTTTCTTGCTTTTTCTAGGCTGTAGTTTCTGTCCTTGTGTTTTTCCATCTATTATCCTTTGTAGGGCTGGGTTTGGGGAAACATATTGTGTAAATTTGGTTTTGTCATAGAATATTTTGGTTTCAGCATCTATGGTATTTGAGAGTTTTGCTGGGTATAGCAGCCTGGGCTGGCATTTGCAATCTCTTAGGGTCTGTATGAGATCTGCCCAGGATCTTCTAGCTTTCATAGTCTCTGGTGAGAAGTCTAGTGTAATTCTGATAAGTCTGCCTTTATATGTTACTTGACCTTTTTCTCTTACTGTTTTTAATATTCTTTCCTTGTTTTGTGTATTTGGTGTTTTGACTATAATGTGACAGGAACAATTTCTTTTCTGATTCAATCTATTTGGAGTTCTGTAGGCTTCTTGAATATTTATGTTCATCTCTTTCTTTAGGTTACGGAAGTGTTCTATATTTTTGTTGAAGATATTTACTGGCCCTTTAAGTTGGGAATCTTCACTTTCTTCTACACCTATTCTCCTTAGGTTCTGCCTTCACATTGTGTCCTGGATTTCCTGGATGTTTTGGGTAGGAACTTTTTGCATTTTGTGTTTTCTTTGACTGTTGTGTCAATGTTGTCTATGGTATCTTCTGCTCCTGAGATTCTCTCTTCTATCTCTTGTCTTCTGTTAGTGATGCTTGCATCTATGACTCCTGATGTCTTTCATAGGTTTTCTAACTCCAGGGTTGTCTCCCTTTGTGATTTCTTCATTGTTTGTATTTATATTTTTAGTTCCTGGATGGCTTTGTTCTTTTCCTTTGTCTGTTTAATTGTGTTTTCCTGTAATTCTGCTTGTTTGATTTGTTTTCCTGTAATTGTTCAAGGGATTTTTGTGTTTCCTTTTTAAGGGCTTCCAGTTGTTTACCTGTGTTCTCTTGTATTTCTTTAAGAGAGTTATTTATTTCCTTCTTAAAGTGTTCTGTCATCATCATGAGGTTTGGTTTTAAATCTGAGTCTTGCTTTTCTGGTGTGTTGGGGTATCCAGGGCTTGCTGTGGTGGGAGAGCTGGGTTGTGATAATGCCTAGTAGCCTTGGCTTCTGTTCCTTATGTACTTGCCCTTGCCCTTCACCATCTGGTTATGTCTGGTGTTAGCTGGTCTTACTGTCTCTGACTGTGGCTTGTCCCTCCTGCAAGCCTCTGTGTCAATACTCCTTGAATACCAGCTCTCTCTGAAATAAATTTTGGTTTGGAGAGCTGTGGTACAGGGTTATCTCTGGGGTACAGACAGAAACCAGAAGGATCTTGTCCCTAGCTGTCCCTTGGTTCCAGTATCCTGATGGCTGTGCAAGGTCCCTCTTGATCCAGTGAATTTAAACAGAAGTGGTGGTCTTGCCTCTGCTCGAAGGTGTGTTGGCATTCCTGGGATACCAGATCTCTCCTGGCACTATTTGTGTATGGAGCCCTGTGTCACAGGATTAGCTCCCCCGCTGCTGAAAGAAACCAGAAGACCACTCCTCAGTTTTTGTGTCCTGGAGATTCCAGGTGGGTCCCTCTGAGCAGACAAGCTTGTCCATAGTCCTGAGTGACTAGCTCTCTCCTGACGCTATTTGGCTGTGGAACCCTGGTGACCCAGGCAGAGATCTCCAACCACACATGGAAACCAGAAGGCTCCTGTTCCTGGCTATTCTACTTTCAAAATTTTTGCCCCATAGTTGTTCCTGACTAAAAGAAATGCTGGAATAAAATAGAAAGGAAAGGCGATCCATTGACTGGCCCAACTTGGCATCCATCCCATGGGTGGGTACCAAACCCTGACACTACTACTGATGCCATGTTGTACTTGCAGACAGGAACCTAGCATGGCTGTCCTCTGAGAGGTTCTACTGGCAGCTGACTGCGACAGAAGTAGATACTAACAGCCAACCATTGGGCTGAGGTTGTGGACCCCTATGGAAGAGTGAGGGAAGGATTGAAAGAGATGAAGGGGATTGCAACCCCATAGGAAGACCAACAACATCACCTAACTCAGACCCCTAGGAGCTCCCAGAGACTAAGCCACCAACCATTCCTATAGAGACTTGATGCCCTATGAAAGGGGGAACTCAGGAGCGCACCCTCTCAGAGGTGAAGGGGAGGAGTGATTGGGGAAGAACTCTACAAAGGGCAATGGCAAGGAGGGGGCAACATTTGGATTGTGAATAAATGAAACAATGAAAAACTTTGAAATGTCTTGATAATATAATTATGGGTGTTTATGTGTATATGTCCTCACTTGAGTTTAGATACATACTCAATCACATGTGAGTGCATGTGGAGGCCAGAGGTCAAAGTCTGACGATTTCTTCAATCACTCTCTATCTTATTTTCTAAGACAAGCTCTCTCGTTGAACCCAGAGCTGACCACTTTGCTGGACTGATTGGCCAGTCATTCCCAGGGACCCTGGCAGCCACAGCTTCTCACTTCTGGCATTACAGAAGAGTGTGGATATATACCCAGCTTTCCTACATGAGTGCTGAGGATCCAAATGTAGAC
>JAPYYD010006322.1:0-11273 GCA_028551405.1 Uromys caudimaculatus
TATGTTTATCTCTTTCTTTAAGTTAGGGAAGTTTTCTTCTATGATTTTGTTGAAGATATTTACTGGTCCTTTAAGTTGGGAATCTTCACTCTCTTCTATACCTATTATCCTTAGGTTCTGTCTTCTCATTGTGTCCTGGATTTCATGGATGTTTTGGTTTAGGAGCTTTTTGCATTTTGTATGTTCTTTAACTGTTGTGTCAATGTTATCTATAGTATCTTCTGCTCCTGAGATTCTCTCTTCTATCTCTTGTATCCTGTTGGTTATGCTTGCATCTATGACTCCTGATCTCTTTCCTAGGCTTTCTAACTCCAGGGTTGTCTTCCTTTGTGATTTCTTTATTGTTTCTACTTTTATTTTTAGCTCCTGGATAGTTCTGTTCATCTCCTTTGTCTGTTTGATTGTGTTTTTCTGTAATTCTTTAATGGATTTCTGTGTTTCCTCTTTAAGGGCTTCTAGTTGTTTACCTCTGTTCTCTTCTTATTTCTTTAAGGGTGTTATTTATTTCTCTCTTAAAGTCTTCTATCATCATCATGAGAACTGATTTTAAATCTGAGTCTTGCTTTTCTGGTGTGTTGGGGTATCCAGGGCTTGGTGTGGTGGGAGAGCTGGGTTCTGATGATGCCAAGTAGCCTTGGTTTGTTCCTTATGTTCTTGCCCTTGCCTTTTGCCATCTTGTTAACTCTGATGTTAGCTGATCTTACTCTGTCTGGCTGTGGCTTGTCCCTCCTTCAGGCCTCTGTATCCATACTCCTTGAAGACCAGTTCTTTCTGAGAGGTGTTTGGATTTGGAGTGCTGTGGCACAGGGTCAGTTGTGGGGTGCAGACAGAAACCAGAAGGATCTTGTCCCCAGCTGTCCCTTGGTTCCTGTGTCCTGATGGCTCTGCAAAGGTCCCTCTTGATCCAGTGAGTTTGAACAGGAGTGGTGGTTTTGCCTATGCTCGAAGGTGTGTCAGCATTCCTGGGATACCAGCTTTCTCCTGGAGCCCTGTGACCCAGGCTGAGGTCCCCAGGTCCTGGTGAGCAGTGGTGATTGTCTTTTCCCCACTCACGGCTTTTTCACGCTCCTAGGAGGGTAACTTTCTCCCGGAGCTGCTTGGCTATGGAACCCTGGTGTTCCAGGCAGAGGTCTCCTGCCACAAATGGAAACCGGAAAGTTCCTATGCCCGACTTTACCTCTATTCCTGTGTCCTGCGGGTTCCGCGCATGTCCTCGTAAGCAGTGGTGCTTGTCTTAACCCCACTCACGGCTTTTCCACGCTCCTGGGAGGTTAGCTTTCTCCTGGCGCTACTTGGTATGGAACCCTGGTTGCCCAGGCACTTAAGAAAATATTTGCTATAGTAGGTTTCTCAAAATGTAGAAACAATTTTGACAGCAATTTGGAAACATTACAGGAAACAGTAAGTCCCATGTATTGAAGATGCACTGTGAACTTCAGAAACAGGGCCCAGAGACCCCAAAGATGGAACTGATCTGAATGCCTCCTCCTAGAGGACTAGCTTTTATTGTACCACAAAGCCCTCTGTAAGGTTCAAAAGGAGGAGGCCCACAAAGGTCCTACCTAGCTATGACATCTATGACCCATATTAATGACTGAATATAGAAGAAAAAGGTACAACCCTAAGTATATTGCAAGAAATCATGAAACCAGGTTTAGATAAAGAAACAAAGGTCTGGAGGCAGTTTTGCATGAACTATGGGTTATGAGTAAAACAGAAGCATAAAACATCAGATATTTGAATTAAAAATTACAAGTCAAATAAAAGTTCACTACTATATCTTGACACCTTTTTAACCTACAGAAGGGAAACCAGTGAATTTGGAAATGTATTAGCAGAGAATATACAATTAATAGAACACTAGACTAAGAGTGTGGAAATGATAAGCAGCATAGGTATAGGCATAACCAAGAGCTGAAGAAGGGGAAAGAAGCAAACAATTTTTGTTCTAATAATGGCTGAAAGTTCCAGTCTTATATCTGCTCACTGAGGAGGTCAGAGTAGTTAAAAGCAAAGGTTAAAAAAAAAAAGTTCACACCCACCCACAAATAGAAACACTGCAGAAAAATGTTAAAATTCAAGGCAAGGAGAAAACATTGAGGATAGCAAGATGAATAGGATATTTGACAAATGACTGTGTTGTAGAAACAGTGGCCAAATAAAGGACTGGGTGATACATTCTGAGGCTAAATTTGGCTTAGATGATGATATCTTTCAATGGCCAATGTGAATGAAAGACATTTCCAGTTATGTGTTTTGTTTTCTGTTGCTGAAAACCAATAGCCACAGATTGGGAAAATTATAAGGAAAACAGTGTCATTGTATCTAGTGGTTCCAGCACACGTGGAATGACATTCATCCTAGCAGAGTCCTGAAACTACACAAGACACCAGGGGATGATGCACCAGGAATAAGTATGTGTGTATTTCTTACACTCTTTTCTCTGTGCTTTTATGCAGTAATGTGTAGCTAGGGGTTCTCCATACTGATAACATTTCCTAATCCTAATCACCTCCCAACAACTGTACCTCTATGCTTTTTTATGGTTCAGATAATGACAGGAACATTACATTTTCAGGAGAGTTTCAGAGTTCACAAGCTAATTACAAATGATAGCACAAGATAAGCAGAGAAAGAAAGTTTGGTTTTAGTAGCCTGATCTTATAATAGTGATTGAAAGACAAAGCCACTGTAGGTAATTCATATCCAGAGAATAAAACAAAAACATCTGTGGAAATAATTATGAAATTATCCAGAGCACTGAACTGCATTTTTTTTTGTTTTCTCATAAGCTTTAAAGAAGTAATATAAGGTAGCATATGTATAGTGTAATCTTGGCTCAGAAATGCAGAAATGAAGTTCTTGTATAATAGAGTTACCAGCAATAGCTCAAAGGAAGTGGGTGGAATCCAACTTGGGCTAAAGAAACGACAGTACACTGCAAAAACTGTAACTACGCAAATGTGTTTGCAATATGCGTACACGTAAAATCTATCACAAAATAATGCTGGAGAAGGAAGAAATGTAAGTAGAGCATAATAGGAGGAAAATTGTTATCATAGTAATTAGTAAAAACTGAAGCTGATCTTATTAATATGTGCACAGTAAACTGTAATGATAAAAATCTAAAGCAAGTTAGTAAGATAATATTAGAAAACTTTTACCTAACACATACAGGAACAGTAAAGGAAGAAATGAAGAAAAAGAGTATATGTAATATAGAAAACAAAAAGTAAAAAGGACAGGATTAACTCTATGTCTATTAATTATATTAAATATGAACACATTGGATGAGATTCATCAACGTTAGATTGTTGAATTTGGCAACAAATGATTCAGACGTATCCCAGTTGTAGGAAGCATAGTTATAATCAAAGATACAAGTAGACTAAAGGAACATCATAGGAAAAAAGATAAGCAAACAGAAACAGTAATTATCTGTAATTATGATAACAGAATGGAAGTGTCAGTATTGGTAGCAGAGTCTATAACAAAAACATTATTGGAGATCTCTAAATGTTATTTTTAGTGTAAATGTATGTCATAAATTAATATGGCTGCTATATATATATTTATTCTGAAAATAGTTCCCAATAACAACACAGTTAGTGTTCCTAATAACAACATAGAGAGACCAAGACTTGTTTTCAAGCTTCACTTCAATATCTGAGCAGTCTATCTTAACCTCCTAAACTAATCTGGCTACCTCCTATCCAACATCCCAATCATACTTGCAATTAGGTTTTCTACGACTTTGCTGAACTCTCAAGAACTAGTTCCTTCTTCTTCCTTGTGGCAGGTCTGCTATCTACTTTTCTCCTTCCTATGGCTGGCAGAAATCCCACCCTATTCTTCCTCCGTCCAGCCACTGGGTGTTCAGCATTGATTGACAAGACAAAGAATAAATGGAAAAAATTGTTTACACAAACCTGAGACAGGAGATTCTTGATATAAGAATTACAATGCTGTGTCCAAATTGAGACAGATATGAGGGCAGAGAAGTCAGCATTTGAATAATACAAGCATAGCCTTTACACACTGCACAAAAACATGCCCAGAGAGACCAAATGGAACATCTCACAATGATATAAGATCAGTTAATCAGGAATATATTGACATCAAAAACACATTCATTTAGTCACACTGAAGCAAAGCATACCAGACTGTTGGAAAGAGAAACTGGTAAGTAGAACAGACAAAATATTTTTCTGAAAAGATATGTATGTCTACTTTCTGCTCTCTAACTATAATAAATTATTATCAATTACTAATTTATTGTATATAGGTATGTGTTCCAGCACACATGCTATAGTGTCGATGCAGAGGTGAAGAGACAGCTTTGGGGAGCCACTTCTTACTTTCTACTTTGGTGAAACAGGGTCTCTTGTTTGTGCCTGAATGTGATAGGCTAGCTGGCTGGAAAGCTTTCAGGGGATTCTCCTATCTGCACCTCTCATTTCAGAGTGTATGACATTGCATATGGCTTTCTATGTACATTCTGGATTCTAACATAGTTATTATTCTTGCATGGCAAATGCTTGTAATACTAAACCATCTCCTTGGCTCAGGTATGTCTATTTTCGCAACTATTCATCAACATTATACTGAGTTAAAGACATCAAGACTGGAAAGAAGTAGGAAAATCCCTTTCAACAGAAGGGTCTTGAATATGGAAAATAATGAAGAGTTAACAAAAGCACCAGTTGGTCAATAAGTGTGGTAGGGTTCTGAAATAGAACACTACATTAAAAAATTGACTTGTGTTTTAAACCTTTGTGATGAGAAATATGGAAATAAAATTAGTCAGAAAAACATTTTAATTTTATACAGCATCAAAAAGAACAAAATATTAATGAAAATATACCTAAAAAGTGTAAATTAGGGGCTTGTGATGTGGGTAAGTCAGTAAAGTGGGTGCTGTACAATCATGAGGAAGAGACCTTTGCAATCTAGTGGAAAACCAGACACAGCTGCACACCTCTGAGTGCCCTATACTGTGGGGGTTGGGTGCAGTGAGTGGGATCCTGGGAGCTGATTGGTCTGCCGGCATAGCTAAATCTATGCATTCTATGATCAGTGTGAACCTTGTCTGAAAATATTAAGTGGAGAATACTTGTGGATGATAGCCAACTAATGTGTGTTTACACATGCTCATACCACACTCACATACAGCATACAACATGCGCGCGCGCACACACACACACACACACACACACACACACACACAGAGAGACAGAGAGACCAAAAGAGAGACAGACACACAGAGAGTCAATGTTTTACTGAGATGTGAAATACATTGTTGAAAGAAATTAAAGGCAGCACAAATTAATAGAAAGGTGTTGTATGTTCATGGATCAGAAATATTGTTAAAATCACAATGTATTTCCTACTGATCTGTAGATTCAATATAAGCCTCATAAAACCCTCAGTTTTCTTCTTTGCAATAATTGGCTAACTAATCATAAATTTCCTAGGGCCTCTGGATAGCTCAAAGAGTCTCGAATGAGAAACAAAGAATGTTCCTATAATCTCTTATTCCTGTAATACTCATAAAGAAAATTATAGGCCAATTTCTCTAGCAATTACAGATACAAAATTTCTCAACAAAATACTTGTAAACTAAACTCAAGATCACAACAAAAAGATCACTTACCATGATCAAGCTGACCTTGTTGTAGACAGGCAAGGATGGCTTAACATATGCAATCCAATGAACATGCTTGTTGCATGTAACTTTGCTCTACCTGCCTTTGCTCCAGAATCGACTGCACTACTAGCCCCCACCTGGCTTCCCTTGAATGCACAGATAAAAGACACATACACACAGTTGTTGATTTTCAACTTGCCTTCTTGGCACAATTGCTGGGCATTACTGCCTACCACCTGGAAAAGTGTGCCCTTATCAGATTCTTATCTTCACCTCTCCCATCTGCTCTAAACTATAGTGACTCAGTGGCATCCAAGTCCTGCTGAATGCCCCTGACCACCTGCCTATAGGAGCTGGACCTGTGTGGCTACTCCATTATGAGATCTCACATGTTTGGTCAACTTTTCTTCATCAGATGCATCACAAAGTCTGTCTCTCTTCCCTTGAGTCTCTCTGCTGGCCTCCGGGGACATGGAAGTCCTGCCTGTACCTTGTGCCCAGTAATTAGTCTATGGCTTTCTTTACTGACAGAACAAGAACAAATGGGGAACAGGACCTCAGCATCTAAACTGCCCCTACACATACTATATCATCTAAATAAACTGAAGAGAAAACAAAGGGATAATCTCAATAGATGCAGAAAAGCTTGTAGGAAACCACAGTATCCCTTTATGCTGAAAGACCTGAAGAAACTAGAAATAGAAGAAATATATTTAAATCCAATAAAGATGATAAATGATAAGCCCATAACCTGTGTTATATCAAAATGGAGAATAAATAAAGCATTTCTACTAAAATTAGCAACTAGATGCAGGGGTCTACAGTCTCTACTATTCAGTATAATTCTAGGAGTCTTAGCAATAAAACAATGAAATCAAGGAATATAAATAGAAAAGGAGACAGAATATCTTTATTTGTAGGTGATAGGATTTGGTACATAAGAGACACAAACCTCTATCAGAAAACTCTTAGACCCAATGAATGTTTTAAGCAATGTGGCAGGTTATAAAATTAACAGCCCATGTTCTCTCTCTTATATGGATACTAGCTCCTAGATTTTTTTATATATGTGTATTTGTGGAAGTAAGTGTAAATATAGGTTGTGAAACTAGTAATATGTCCATGAGAGAGAAAAGGAGTGCAGTTTAATAGATCACATGTGTTATGGAAGTGGGAAGAGGAGTAATGGAGGACATGAATGGGAATAAGGATGAGGGAGGCAGACAACGAAGTGCATGTGGGTAGTGGGAGTCTACATTGTGATATGAAGTACCAAAAGGAAGCCTATTACATTTCACGCTACTCAAGAACACAATTTTCAAGGTCATAACTGTGCCTATGTCCTTAGTCAATTTTGATGACAAAGTAGAAATAGGCTGTAGTAGATTCTCACTCATTCCCCCATGACTTGCAGAGAAAATAAGATTCCTCTTCAAAATTTTTAACCTTTGTGAGTGTCTGTCTATGTGTGTGCAGATACACACAGAAGGGGCCATCAGATCTCTTGGAGCTGGAGTTATAGGCATTTGGTGAGCCATTTGATACCAGTGCTGGAATCTGAACTGATCTCTCAGTAAGTGATCTTAGCCACAGACCCATTTTCTGTGGGTCTCCTTTAAAATGAAATTAGTAAATTTCAGAGAAACTTCTGAAATCAGCTCATGGATCTCTGGCCCCAAGTAAGTGACATATTGGAAGGAGAAGGCTGTTAAGAGAAAAGAAAGGGACTTGCCCTCATTAGGAAATTCCCCAAGTCACTTGTTCCTCCGCTCTCCAAACAGAAAACTCGCCACTTCTGACACAAAGACTGGTCCCACCCAAACACAGATCAGTCAGGACTGTCCTTACTTGCATGGGAGAGATTGTAGAAACAAAAATTATATGCACAAGAGATTATGTCATCCTCCTAGGACTGAATTCTGACTGGTTTGAACTGACATCATTTCCAGTAGAGAATTCCATGAGGAAAACACCAGGCAATGTGGCCTACCCTAACCATACAAATATTTCTTCAATTGAAGATACCATCTAGTCTCAAGCCTTCTTTTATGCTGTTAGGATTCTTCTGCCACCTCCCAGCTAGTTGGCCCCTGTAGTATATCACGTAAACTATTCCTACTCTTCCGTGGTGAGAAGGGCACTGCCGTTCCCCTTCCTCATCACAATACTCTTCTATCATCAGCAGGTATCTGAGAATTATTTGCATTGCAACAGCTTAGGAGTGTGTGACACAGAAATGTAAAACAAACATTCTGGAAATATTAAGAATGGAGGGAAAACCAGAGGATATGATTCCGATTAAGAAGAGCACACCAGTGTCATCCAATACCAATGGTCATCCCAAAGCTAAAAACTAAAAAGAATTCAAAAGCAAAAACCATACACCTGTTCCATATTAGTTAAGAAATTGAAAGCTCTCTGGATTATCAAATGCATAAGTATGCAGGGCGCTGTTCTGGAAGTGTGTGGAAACACTGGCAGACTTAGATAGGGATAGGCAGGGGATTTCATTGTATTATCCTACAATGGCAATGTTTGATTCACTCTTTATAACATATTGTTTATATTTCAGTACTTAACTCCTTTCATTGACTGTTCTCAAGTTTCACTCACATTTCCCAGCATATGAATTCTTGAAGAAGTTTTTCTCAT
Organism: Uromys caudimaculatus; assembly: GCA_028551405.1. Classification (NCBI taxonomy): domain Eukaryota; kingdom Metazoa; phylum Chordata; class Mammalia; order Rodentia; family Muridae; genus Uromys; species Uromys caudimaculatus. The sequence goes on from JAPYYD010006322.1 coordinate 8,300, forward strand.
TCCAATTCTTTCCCATTGGATCAATTGTCAGATCAATTTCCTGAGAGAGACAACCATCTTGTCCTGTTTCTAGGAAGACTACATACTTGATGCTTTTAATTCAGTTTAGATCCAGAGGATCCACTACTACCCTGTGTTCCAAACTTCTCTCCCATGGTTTGACAGTTGGTTAGCTTTATCTCACTGTTTGCTCAAATACCGCTCCCACTGGCACACTCATTTTCATCAACATAGACTCTAGTCTAACTTCTCTTTCATTGCCAGTCTGATCTTTTTTCATCTTTAAGGTACTGTATAATTATGATATTATTTAATAACTAATTAGTAGAAGCAATGTACTTCCATATACTGAAATACAAACCTGGAAAAGGACAGTATTGATTCAGATCCCAGAATCATTGGACATGCTGCAATTAGCTTGGACAATCTATTCAATATTTCCAAGTATGAATTTTTTATTTAAGCAAAAACACTAAAAAGTAACCAATTATTTGGCATGTGCTATGTATTAAAAGTCTCACATAGTGTCTAGTAAATATGATGTTTACGAGAAGTTATCTTGGATTTATATGTGCAAAATTGCTTAAAGACTAAATATGGTTTAAATCCACTAATTTTCTTCCTCATGAATTGCTTGAACATAACAGCTCTGTCTTGTATTTATGCTATGAACATACCAGTAATTAGTGACAGATTTTTGTTATCTTAATCATACAAACTAAAATATTAGCATTTATAACATAATTTTTTTGTTAATGAATATATTTAGTAGATAGAATGCTGTATTGCTGAACAAATAATTCCCTGAAAAATAATGTCCTTATGAATTTAACCAGAAAGAGCACTATTTTAAACTGCATGTTAAAGAGCCCTCAGAATACAAATAGTCACCTTCATAGGATGAGATTAAAATTATACATACCAAATGTGAAATCCTCTTAATGAGAGAGCATACACTCTGTGTGAATGAATGTTCATACACATAGTGTCTTAAAGAGCTAAAGTATGATGAAACAAACATCACTTACAAACTCTCCAACAATGGTATGATTGAAATAAAGGACTTAAATTTGGGAACTTGAAATCTTCCTGAGATTTGTACTGGCTATATTTTGGAATCAAGAAATTTGACAGCATTGAGGTGAAGATTACCTTATATATACACTAAATTTCATCCTTTAATTTTATTGGATATGTAAAAAATTGTCAAATTCATGAATGGTCTTAGCAGTTTAAATTGGTTCCACTTCCACAAATACAAGAAGTATATTAGAGAAGCATATTTCTATTCAAAATAAATATATTCAAACAGCTTAATACATTAACAGGGTTTTTCTTTTATCATTTTCAACTTTCTTCATACAAGTAGTTTTAGAGAATTATAGTATCTGGTGGAAATAAATTGTCCAAGGGAGAAGATACTTGTTTGACAATGTTATAAAATCATCTCTTGTTCATGGTTCTTTTAATAACATTAATTACTTCCTTATTTCTCAGACTATAAATAAAGGGGTTTAATAAAGGAATTACCAAAGTATAAAAAATAGCAACAGGTATGTCTTCATCTCCTTCGTTGATTGAACTTGGTCGAATATATGTGTAGAGAAGAGACCCATAGAATATTGACACGGACAGAAAGTGGGATGCACAAGTAGATAAAGCTTTGCTTCTTCCCTCTGTAGACTTCATTGTGAATATAGTATAAAGGATGCAGGAATATGATATTAGGACTATAATAATGGAAAAGGTTTGAACTGAACCAGAAAAGATGAGTATCATCAGTTCATTGATATAAGGGTCAACACATGAAAGTCTATATAGTGGAAGCACATCACAAAAGAAGTGCTTGATTATGTGAGACCTGCAGAAAGTCAACCTGAATAAGAACCCTATGTGAACCATAGAATGTAGGTTTCCTGCTATATAGGCTCCTGTGGTCATCTGAAGGCAGAGCTTCTTGGACATCATGCTGTGGTACTGCAGTGGGTTGCATATGGCCACATAGCGGTCATAAGCCATCGCTGCCAGAAGAAAGCAGTCTGTAGTTTCAGCAAGACAGAGAAAATAGAACTGTGCCATGCACTCATAGAGAGAAATCCTTCTGTCCACAGAAAAGAAGTTCTCTAGCATCTTAGGAGTGATGGCACAGGAACAACAGGAGTCCATCAGAGCCAGGTTGCCCAGAAAGATGTACATGGGTGTGTGGAGACGAGGTTCCATGTAGATCAAGGCCACTAGCCCAAGATTCCCCACCATGGTGACCAGATAGATGGTAGAGAACACCAGGAACAGAAGTGTCTTCAGGTCTGGGTGATCTGAGAATCCTATGAGGATGAACTCAGTTGTCAAGGAGTAGTTGTCTTCAATCATCTTCAGCTTCTCTGTTGACAAGTGATAAGGATGTGAGATTGCAACTGTGACTTGACCATATCCACATTTAATTAATAATAATGATGATGATGATAACAAGAACAAGAACAAGAACAACAAACAACAACAACAATAATAATAATAATAATAATAATAATAATAATAATAATAATAATTTTGTGTAGCAGAATTATTTCTTCTTCAATCACCACCCTCTGTCTCTGTAATGTAGCCCCTGTACTTTTGGGATTCTTTTTATTCTTATAGAGTCAATGTCTTTGAAATTAACAGGAATATTTTAATAATCCTAGGGTTTACTTAAAGTGGAAAGGATTATCATTCTGCATGTGTATAAAGATATCACACAGATTTAGTGTACCAAAATTTATTTTACTGCCCTCAAATAATTTTAGTGTTATTTTTTGATTTTTTTATATACACTAAAATCAGATATCATGCTATTTTAGGATGACATTTTTATTTGTTATTTTAGAAGTGAGAAATAGAAGGATGAGATATAGCTCAATTGGTAGAATGAGTGCTTATCCTTCATGAAGCTGCAGATTCCACCCCCAGAGCCTCAGAAACAAGGCATGATGGTGTA
>JAPYYD010006323.1:0-11273 GCA_028551405.1 Uromys caudimaculatus
ATTGTGATCACAGAGATGAGATGGTGAGGTGATTGTGATCACAGAGATGTGATGGTGAGACTGATTGTGATCACAGAGATGTGATGGTGAGGCTGATTGTGATCACAGAGATGAGATGGTGAGGTGATTGTGATCACAGAGATGAGATGGTGAGACTGATTGTGATCATAGGACATTATGTGCATCTATTAGAATGTAGAGATTCAACCCATTGTTCTGCATATAGAATATATGCAAATGATGCCTTGTTAAGCTGTTTTAAAAGATAGTTACTATCTTTATGCTAATTTGAAATATTTGATGAAATGAAAAATTTTAGGTAATAAGATTTAGCTATTTTAACATTTAAACTTATTATTAAATAAAATTTATTAGAATCTCCAAAGCAATATTCCAACTCAGTTGTTGTCTTGCCTGGTGAATTCTTCAAAGTAATAAAGAAAAAAATAACATCTTTCACAGAAAAGAAAAAAAACAGGAAAATATACCATCATTAGCTTAATACAGAATCTTGAAAAAAATCTACATTTTATGAATACTGACATAAAATTCTAGAAATAATAAAATTCATTAATATATAAGGAAATATATTACATCCAAATCACATTTCCTCTAAACAATCAAGATTCATTATTGAAAAACCCATCGTGAGTCACCAAATTAAGAAATAAAATGAAGGGCAAAACCCAGGACCATTTTTAATCAATGGAAAAATGCACCTAAGAAACTTGTCAGCCTTTTCATTAACTCAAAATAATATGCTCAACAATTTTGGGACAAAATTGACCCTTTTAACCTGATAAATCACATACTTAATATATTTTTGTATAAAAAGCTTTATATCGCATGAGAAGTGTTAAAATATTTCCCCAATATCAATGCTATTGGAAAAATGTATCCCATGAAAACTTTTTGTTTATCTCCAATTCAATTCTATTTAAAGTGAGGCTTTCAGATGTGGTCAGACTATTGGAGCAGAACACTCAAAAATGGTGTCAGTTCCCCCAAAAGAAGCCAGAGGAGACTTGTTTGCTCACTCCACCAAGTGAGGTACATATAGAAGGTTTATCCTTTCTACAAGAAAAGGTCCTGGGACTGGAGAGATTACTCAGCAGTTAAAAGTGCTTGCAGCTCTTGCAGAGGACCCTGGTTCTGTCTCCAGCACCCACATCAGGTGGTTTACAATTGCCTATAACTCTGGCTCCAGTGAACTTAATGCATACTTCTGACCTCCATGGGCACCCACATGCAAGTAGAATACACACACACACACACACACACACACACACACACACACCTATAAAAAGATGCTGGAGAGATGGTTCAGTGGTTAAAAGCACTTGCTGCTGTTGCAGAAGATTTAAGTTTGGTTTCCAGGACCCATGTGGAGCAGGCTCACAACGACCACTACCTCCAACTCCTGGGATCTTATGGCCTCTCTGGCCTCTGGAGGTACCCATGCTCAAGTGACATAGCCACACACAGATGCAGACACACATACACACATAATTAAAAATGAAAGAAATCTTTTTAAAAATGAAAACAGTCCTCACTACACACTAAATCTACCAGCTGCTTTGATCTGGATTTCTTAACCTCCAGAACTTACCCATGAATGTTTACTGTCTATAAACTATCCTAAAGAATCCTGTAACCACAGTAGTTAATGGAATGAGTATCTGCTGTGTCATTGTGACTTACTGTGAAGCAATGGCCACCTTCCTGTGAATGGCTCCCATCTGTCCTTGGCTCACCTCCTTTTTTTCCATCCCTTTTTAAATGAATGAATACTGATTGTATCACCTCTAACCCTTATCTCAATACTGTCTTAGCACCAATGGATGAAGCATGCACAGATGGGTGGATATATTAATAAGATAAATATTTGTCATTATAATAAAAATGCCAATAATTAGAATAAACATTATCCTAAAAAATATATGCAGTCCTTCAAGTCCAAGTCAGCAACTATAATTGTGAAAAATTTTATAAAAACATATTAGTCATCTTTTTTCTCAATTTTCTTTTTTTCCCTTTTATTGAAAATAGATTTTTTTTTTCCTCACATAATAGATCCTGATTACAGTTTCCTCTCCCTCTACTCCTCCCAGCTCCTCGCCACTTCCCCTCACATCTGGATCCACCCACTTTCCGTCTGTCATTAGGAAACTAACATGCCTCTATGGGAAAATAATAAAATAAAATATAGTAAGATAAAACAAAACTTAACACGTATGAACTAGACAAACAAACAGAAAGAAAAAAAGAGCCCAAGAGAAGGCATGAGAAACAGACCCATTCATTCGCACACTCAGGAATCCCATAAAAGCAGTAAACTGGAAATATCTACACAAAAGACCTGTGGGTTAAAAAGAGAGAAAAATACATGTAAATAAAGTAGACAACAAGAAAAAGAAAGAGCCCTGACATGACATGAGACAAGAAACTGGTGTTGAGTTCATTTTCTGTTGGCCATTTACTGCTTTGCATGCAGCCTACCTACAAGACCAGTTTGTTTTCCCAGTGAGACTCCCTTGGAGGAAAGTAAGTTTTCATTTGCAAGCAGTTATCAATTGGAGACTGCTTCTGGGTTATGGATGGGAGCATATATCCACATCATTTTTTCATCTTTAGAAACCCAGCTGGTGCAGACCCTTGTGCCGTGGGCACACTGCTTCAATCTCTTTGAGTTCATACGTGTATTGATCCCATTGATTTAGAGGTGCCTGTTTTCCTGGTATCTTCCATCCCCTCTGGCCTTGAACTCTTTCTGCCTCCTCCTCCAAAGGGTATCCTGAGATCTGAATGGAGGGATTTGGTAGAGATATCACGTTTAGGGCTGAGTGTTTCTCTTTTAATAGTAGTGTACCTTCCTGTACCAAAGATGATATAGAATGTGGGGTTGAAGACTCTGTGTAGGTGTGGTTTCCCTGACTTCCTTCTCAGAGCTTTTGTCATCTGTATAGAGGAGCACTACTGAGTCTCATGAGTTAATTTTATATCCAGCCACTTGGCTAAAATTGTTTATCAGCTGTAGGAGTTTCTCAGTGGAATTTTTAGGGTATGCACTATCATATTGTCTGCAAATAAAAATACTTTGACTTCTTCCTTTCCTATTTGTAAGCCTTTGGTCTTCTTCAGTTTCCTTATTGGTTTAGCTAAGACTTCAAGTAGTATTATATTGAATAGGTGTGGAGAGAGCGGATATCCTTGTCTTTTTCTTATTTTAGTGGAATTGCTTTGAGTGTCTCTCCATTTAAGTTGATTTTGGCTATCGGCATGCTGTAAACTGCCTTTATTATGCTGACATATGTCCCTTGTCTCCCTAATCTCTCCAGGACTTTTATCACGAAGAGGTGTTGATTTTTATCAAAGGTCTTTCCTGCATCTAATGTCATAATCAAGTGGTTTTTGTCTTTCAGCTTGTTTATATGGTAGATTACACTGACTGATTTTTCATATGTTGAACCATCCCTGCATCTCTGAGATGAAATTTATTTACTTGATCACAGTAGACGATCTTTTTGATGCGTTCTTGGATTCAGTTTGCAAATACTTTATTGAGAATTTTTGCATCTATGTTCATAAGAGAAATAGTCCTAGAAAGTGCTTAATTTCCTTCTTAATCTCTGTCTTTACCCGTGTTTCCTTCAGTAGAGAGTTGTTCAGTTGCTATGAGTTTGTAAGCTTTCTTTGTTGTTGTTGAAGTCTAGCTTTAATCCATGCATGGTCAGGTGAGATGTTATTTCAATTTTCTTCTATCTGCTGAGACATTCTTTGTGTCCCAGTACGTTGTCAATTTTGAAGAAAGTTCCATGAGGTACTGAGAAGAAATATTTATGTAGATAGATAGATAGATAGATAGATAGATAGATAGATAGATAGATAGATAGATAGAGCACATGGATGAAATATTTTATAAATATTTGTTAGGTCCATTTGGTTTATAATGTCAAATATCTCCAGCATTTATTGTGATTAGTTTTTTTCTGGATAATTTGTGTATTGGCAAGAATGAAGTATTAAAGTCTCCATTATCCGTATGTGAGGGTCAATATGTGAATTTAAGATACAATAGTGTTTTTTATGAACTTGGATGCCGTTCTTTTGCATGCAAAGGTATCAACAATTGCAATGCCTTCTTGGTGGGTTTTTTTTCTATGATGAGTACGTAGTGTTTTTCCTTGTCTCTTCTGACTAGTTTTGGTTTGAGGAGTATTTTGTCAGTTTAACATCTGACAAAATTTTAGAAAATGGCTACACCAGCTTGCTTCTTAGATCCATTTGTTTTCTACATTTACCCCAAAATGATATCTATCTTTAAGGCTATGTTTCATGGTGTGTTTCTTGGATGCCACAGAAAGATGGGCCCTGTTTTCATATCCATTCTGTTCATCTATGTCTTTTTATTGGGGAATCGAGATCATTGGTGTTGAGATATATTAATAAGTGATGTTTGTAATTCCTGTTATTTTGTTCTCATTGTTGTGGTGGTGGAGGTGGTAGTTTAGTGGTGGTGGTGGTGGTGTGTGTGTGTGTGTGTGTGTGTGTGTGTGTGTGTGTGTGTGTGTGTGTGTGTGTTTCCCTGTTTTTGGATTCACTGACATCTACAACACCAAGGAATTTGTGAAGCCATAGATTCTTAGCACTACCTAGAATGAGTATACCAGTGAGAGAAGTTCACAGTTCTAGATTTTCCACAAAATTTGAAAATAATTTTGATGTTACTAAAATAGGAAAAGCAGAGGTTAGGTATTCTAATGTTACTAAAGTGGCAAAACCAGATGCTAGGTGTGCTGAGACCTCGAGGATCCCATCTTACACTGCCAATGTTCTTCCCAGGATTTAGATGGAACAATGGTTATTTACAGCTCTCAAGGTAGAAGTTCTTCCTGTGCCTTCTCTCAAGTACTTCTCACCAGAATTTAGTGTCCACCTATTAGTCAGAAAAGAGTAACCTATAATTACCCCACTCCAAGAAGAAAAAAGCTGATGTCAGAGTATGCTTATATATTGAACTGAAATAGACTTACAGGGTCTCTATTGCAAATTTCATTTAAATTTAGTTAGGATCAATTTGGATTAAGACAATAAATATTGCCACTGAGTAAAAGCAAAAGGGCCCCAAATTTGTGGTATTCAATACCTAGTCTGGGGGAAAATATCACTATTTTGGTTGAACCCTTTCAAAAATTTCTACCTAACTAATACTTAATGGGAATTTTTACATATTTCATCTAAGAAAGCTAGGAGTTAGGTGTTTATCTACCTATTAAAATTGTTTTCATTTTTATTAGACATATTATTTTATGGATGCTTGGCCTGCATATATGTAGGTAAACCACATTTGTGCAGAGGTCAGAAGTAGTCATTAGATCTATAACTAGAGTTACAGATCATTGTGAACCACCATGTGCATGCTGGGAATTAAGCAACTGAACTTTATGCAAGAGCAATAAGTTCTTTTAAGCACTGAACTACCTCTCCAGCCCTGTAAAATTATAACTCAAATGCTATGCTCCTTACCTATCTTACGTTTGAGAAATAAGTATATTTTAGAAGACATTAGGTATTACTTACAAATGCTTCAACGTGAGTAAAGGATCTTATGTTGACAGAGCATAGTCAATAAGCAGTGTGCTCAAGAGGTCCAGCCATAAAATAGGGGGGAAAGTGCGTCTAGGGGAAATTAGCACAAGGAATTGTTTGAAGGGGCTGAAACCCAATAGGAGATGGTAAACCAAGGCAGACATCAACAAAAGTAGGAACATGCCTGGAAATAAAGGATCAGAGAGCCAAAGTCCCCAGATTAAAACTATAGACACAGCATCACAATCAACAGAAACTTAACCATGAAACCAATGTACCTGGTAGCAAAGACAAGTCCTAAATAAGGGAGAAAGGAAAAGCATCATTTGGCTTCTCCCGCTTTGTAGCTTCTAGCTCTGTGCCCATACCTCCATTTGCAAATCTTGTCCAGAAGCCAGAATCAAAAAGAATCATGAAAAACTGAAGAGTGCACAGTAGGGACAACCAGGCAACAAAATCAACTAACAGACAAATGATCAGTATGCTGCAACTCAGGAACAAGGTACCGAGAACCCAACACACAGCTTCTCTATTCAACTCTGCTACCAGACAGCCCTTTACACATCTTTATCTCCTTCAATGAACTCTTTGGTGACTATGATTTAGCGAACCCTGCTCCAAAGGAAACGTTAAATTTAAAGGAAATCCACATGACCATCTCAACTCTATATTCCATATCTCTGGGTAACACAGAAATTCAAGGACGCCTTCTGTACAGCCAATTTATAAGCATTTAAAATTTTTAAAGAGACTGGAGCTCTTCCAAAGGACCTGGGGTCAATCCCCAGTGCCCACATGGTGGTGTATAACTATCAGTGACTCCAGTCCCAGGGGATCCAGTGCCCTCTTCTGACTTCTGGGAACACTGCACACACATGGTACATGAACATACGTGCAGGCAAAACACCCATTCCAATAATAATAATAATAATAATAATAATAATAATAATAATAATAATAATAAAACAACTACAATTTTAATTTTAAAAATAAAATAGAATTTGTGAAGGCCAGACACAAAACTCATTCTGTAAACCTTACCTCCCTCCTTTTTAATGTCAAAGTTTTTCAAAAAAAAAAAAAAAGGAATTTCACTTGTTAGCTAGCAAGATCAAGTATCTGAACTGTCACCAGGATAAGGAAATGTCAAAATCATGAGTCCTTGCAAATAATAAGCTGTCCAACACAGAGGGTGGTCAAGCCCAGGGAAGCCTTCAGTGGCACCATATCAGATAACTGAGAAAATCCTCAAAAGAGTTCTTATTGCTCCTACCTTGTATCTGTCTGTTTTCAAAGATCATTTGTGAACTGAGCCAACCTTGGAAGATAAACTTTGTTCTAAAGAAGGCTGTAGTGACCCTGTAGCATGAAAAAAAGTGCAAAACTCCACCAAACATGGTCCTGGAAGGACACACGTGGTTTCTGTGTTTCCTTCTATCCTTGTAAATAAGGATTGGGGAAAATGTCAAAAAGACCACTAAGGACACAGGAAGACACAAACAAAAGTGGGGACATTGTGATGGTGGAGCTGGGCATGAATCCCTCCAGCCATTCTGAAGTGTATTCTTCTGTAGTGCTGAGCCAAGGGACCCACATCCCAGAAGAATAAAGGGAACCACTCTCCCCAGCTGTGTTCCTGCAAACCCAGTGTGTAAGGATGCTCAGCTAGGAAGCGATATTCAGAATTCAGACTCTAGAGGAAGAGAGAGGTTAGTGGAGCTGAGCTCTTGTTAGTGGGGTTTGCTTGTATTTTTTTCTTTTGTTTTACTCAATTGCCTTCACATTTGGAATTCATATTTGATCTAAACAAGGAACTATGCAGTGTCTGTGATTCAAAAACTGTGCGTGGCCCTGTGGGATATGTGCACATGTATATTTGCATGTGATGAATTATATGTATGCGTATATATGTACATATATATATTCTATTTCAATATCATTTGATAGATATTTGAATCATAAATAAAAGTCTTCTTTCATTTCTTTTTTTAAAAAAACAGTTGAATGTATTTGTTACTGCTGTGTGCATGTGTACATGGATATGGTGGGTGTGTCATGGTGTAGAATGTGGAGGTCAGAAAGTTACTTAGTGGCATCTGTTCTCTCCTTCCACCTCTATCTAGGGTCTAGAACTCAAATTCAGGTCGCAGGTTTGTGCAGCAAGCGCCTTTTCCTGCTGAGCCATGTTACAGGGCCAATTTTGTTCACAAATTATAAGTCTTTTCTTAAAATTGAAGAATATGAGAGTTATTCTGTGGATTTTTTTAACCCACTTCGTTTCTGAGGTGGTTTTTTTTTCTGACTTCTAATTCTCTACTTACTTACCACAAGGCTTAGAGCATTGTTTGACACAATAGGATTAAATAAAAGCAAGGGAGCTCCTCTGCAGACTTCTCCATGTTCTCTCACCTTAACTTTTAATTAAAATGCTGTCAGTTGGGGATAAGCAGAAAATACAAAGACAATTATATACAAGAAATAAAAAAAAACATATTTCACCACAGATTAAGTTATTAGTCTCTTTTAGCTCTCTGATTATTTGAGATAAAATCACATGTGCGCCTCTGTGAGGTACCAGCCCCCAGTTCTGCAGAGAGAGGAAGGAGAAGCTGAACAGGATGTCCATGCTGAAGGCACAGATGCCTGCATCTCACCACCAGGGGCATCAATGGCCATATTCATCACAGCTCCTTTCAAGGTGCATGCAACATCTATGAGTACTTGGGAGAACAGAAGCCCTGATTTTCATAAATGAGTCACAAAGAAATTGACTTTGGAGAATGAGTCCACTGATCATGGTCATATGTTGTGATTTAAATGACATGGCTCAAGCTACAACTTGAGTTGATCAGTTCACATGGAACAAGAGTAAAAGATACTGTCTACTGTGTGGCTTCTGTCCTGTAGCAGACCCTGCTGCTTGTAAAAGAATATTAGCACTCTCTGGAATGTTTTCAAAATAACTGATCTTAGACATAGCTGTTAAGTGGGCTTCACTCTTTCCCCAGTGTACATGACAGGTTTGACTTTCTATTAGTCCTACCCAGACTCTACAAATGAGTAGCCAATTCTAATTGGCTGGAAAGATTTCCACCAACTAAATTATTGGTTTGTATGGCCCTCGACCTTGACTCCCTGGTTTGATTGATTTGTAGTGTTATATCAGATACATAGAGTTGTAGAGGTGGAAGCAATAAAGAAGCAGTAACTGATCATTTCAAACAGCTCATGTATGAGAATATTTTAAGCCCTTTCATCATTTATATGAGGGTGATGTCAATCACTCGCATGAATTCAGCATCATGCTAACTTCTCTAAGGCTCAACGGTTGAACAAAATGGATTTGAAAGCATGTGCAAGTGTATGTACCACACACACACACACACACACACACACACACGTAATCTTATTTACCCACCAGTGATGATCCACAAGCTTTCTTAGAAGACAGCATCTCTTTCATTAGATCCTTTTAGATTTACTCATCAAATTCCAACAATAATCATTTCAAAAATTATATGATTTTGAGTTCTTGATTTTATATATATATATATATAATATATATTATATGTATTATAATATAGGCTCAGTTTAAAGAACACTTAATTCCTATGCCAAGATTCTCAGTTGTAAGAAAAATGGATATGTACAGTATGGCCTCAAGATGAGTTTATGAGAAGATTTTTGGATATTTGGGACACAACAAAGCTTGAAAACCTGCTCAACTGGACAGTGAGAGCTGTAATAATCAGGGTAATGTTGGTTAAATGGTAAACAAACAGACAAATGCAACAGAATAGAGAGATTGGAAGATGGCTACCATGCGTGGACCAGGAGACCACAGGAATTCCATAGGAGGAAAACTAGTGAATATGGTCAATTTGATGCTCATATGAAAACAACAAAAATGCACATTGCCTCACATTTCATACAAAAGGCAATATTAACTTGAAGAAAGTTACAGACATAAATGTGAAAAGTGAAATAATAAAACTCATAGAATAAAATATGGAGGATTAGAAACTCTTTGAATAGGCAAAAATGTTTAAAGTAGAAAAGAAAAAACAAAAATCCTCTAAGTTCAGTAAACTGAACCTCATTAAAGTAACTGCTGGTAAGTCTGGCTCAATAGATCAAAAACATTTAGAACTATTAGAGTTTTTAAAGATTTATTATATATATATATATATATATATATATATATATATATATATATATATATATATGTTCTCTGTTTTGGTGCACACCAGAAGAGGAAATCAGATTCCATTACAGATGATTGTGAGCCACCATGTGATTACTAGGAATTGAACTCAGAATTTCTGGATGAGAAGCCAGGGCTCTTAACTGCTGAGCCATCTCTCCAGACACTGGACAACTGGAATTCTGGTGTTTTCAACTTTCCTGGATGTTATGGTTTGGATCTCAGATGTTCTCCCAAAAGGTCTGAGATTAAAGGCATGGTGCCCTGGATAGCAGTAATTAGAAGTGGTACATTTGAAAATCTACTAGATTGTGAAAACTCTAACCTCATGCATGCATCACTCCATGCACAGATTTGTAGCTTCAGTGCCTAATGGGAGGTGGTAGAAACTTGAGGAGCCTAGTTGTAGAAAGTGGGTCATTGGGTAACTGCTCTGGAGGGATGTTTTCCCCTCGGAACTTCTTCTGGGTCCCCTCTTCCTGACGACCATGAGACAAGCAGCATCCCTCCACCATGCACAATGCACAATGAAGTTCTGTCTTACAACACGCCTGAAATAAATAGAGCAATCAACCATGACAGAAACCTCCGAAACTATGAACTAAGACCATTTCCTCTGGTGAGTGGAAATTTATCTCAGTGATGAAAGACTGCCTAAAACAACAGTGGAAAGCTGCTGTGCTTACAAAGTAGAGAATTGCGGCGGCGGCCAGGAACCTCAGCTTGGGCCACGGGGCTCCACAGCAAATTAGCGCCGGGACAAAGATCCCTCTCAGGAGCTTGGAAAAGCTGGGAGAGGGCCAAAGACACGCCCCACAGCACACCAGGAACTGCCCTGAACCCGCGAGACACAGGGACTGAGGTAGGAGGGCTTAGAAACCCCCTAGATCCCAACAGCGGGCGGCTGAGGCAGGAAACTTTTGCCTGGGACACTAGGATTCCATAGTCAAGCAGCTCCGAGAGAAAATTTTCTCTCCCAGGAACGCGGAAAAGCCCCGAGTGAGGGCAAAACGAGCCCCAGAGCTCACTGATTCAGCCCCGTTTCCGCGGGCCACAGAGATTGAGGGACAGCTACTTCCAGTGGCGGCCAGGAACCTCAGCTTGGGCCACAGGGCTCCATAGCAAATTAGCACCGGGACAAAGATCCCTTTCAGGAGCTCAGAAAAGCCAGGAGAGGGCCAAAGACATGCCCCACAGCTCACCAGGAACTGCCCTGAACACGCGAGACACAGGGACCGAGATCAGACCCGGTGCCACAGCTCTCCAAACCCAAAAACCTCTCAGAGAGAGCTGGTCTTCAAGGAGTACTGACATGGAGACCTACAGGAGGGGCAAGCCACAACCAGACAGAGTAAGATCAGCTAACAAAAGAGTCAACAAGATGGCAAAAGGCAAGGGTAAGAACATAAAGAACAGAAACCAAGAGTACTCTGCACCATCAGAACCCAGCTCTCCCACCACAGCAAGCCCTGGATACCCC
>JAPYYD010006324.1:0-11269 GCA_028551405.1 Uromys caudimaculatus
CGATTTTATCCACTATTAGAATGGCTACTCCAGCCTGTTTCTTGGGACCATTTGCCTGCAAAATTGTTTTCCAGCCCTTTACTCTGAGGTAGTGTTTGTCTTTATCACGGAGATGTGTTTCTTGAATGCAGCAAAATGCTGGGTCCTCTTTATGGATCCAGTCTCTCAGTCTATGTCTTTTTATTGGGGAATTGAGTCCATTGATGTTAAGAGATATTAAGGAATAGTGATTGTTGGTTCCTGTTATTTTGATGTTATTTTTACTTTTATGTGGCTATTATCTTTTGAGTTTGTTGAAAGATTACTTTCTTGCTTTTTCTAGGATGTAGTTTCCCTCTTTGCGTTGACGTTTACCATCCATTATCCTTTGTAGGGCTGGGTTTGTGGAAACATATTGTGTAAATTTGATTTGTCATGGAATATTTTGGTTTCACCATCTATGGTAATTGAGAGTTTTGCTGGGTATAGCAGCCTGTGTTGGCAGTTGTGTTCTCTTATTGTCTGTATGAGTTCTGCCGAGGATCTTCTAGCTTTCATAGTCTCTGGTGAGAAGTCATGTGTAATTCTGATAGGTTTGCCTTTATATGGTACTTGACCTTTTTCCCCTACTGCTTTTAATATTCTTTCCTTATTTTGTGTATTTAGTGTTTTCACTAAAATGTGACGGGACGAATTTCTTTTCTGGTCCAATCTGTGTGGAGTTCTGTAAGGTTCTTGTATATTTATGTTCATCTCTTTCTTTAGGCTTGGTAAGTTTTCTTCTATAATTTTGTTAAAGATATTTACTGGTCCTTTAAGTTTGGAATCTTCACTCTCTTCGATGCCTATTATCTTTAGGTTCTGTCTTCTCATTGTGTCCTGGATTTCATGGATGTTTTGGGTTAGAAGCTTTTTGCATTTTGCATTATCTTTTACAGTTGTGTTGATGTTGTTTATGGTATCTTCTGCTCCTGAGATTCTCTCTTCTATCTCTTGTATTCTGTTGGTGATGCTTACATCAATGACTCCTGATCTCTTTCCTAGCTTTTCTAAATCCAGGGTTGTCTCCTTTTGTGATTTCTTTATTGTTTCTATTTCTATTTTTAGCTCCTGGATAGTTCTGTGCATTTCCTTTGTCTGTTTGTGTTTTCTTGTAATTCTGCCTGTTTGATTGTGTTTTCCTGTAATTCTTTAATAGACTTTTGTGTTTCCTCTTTAAAGGTTTCTAGTTGTTTATCTCCATTCTCTTGTATTTCTTTAAGGGTGTTACTCATTTCTTTCTTAAAGTCTTCTATCATCAACATGAGAAATGATTTTAAATCTGAGTCATGCTTTTCTGGTGTGTTGGGGTATCCAGGACTTGCTGTGGTGTGAGAACTGGGTTCTGATGATGCCAAGTTGCCTTGGTTTCTGTTCCTTTTGTTCTTGCCCTTGCCTTTTGCCATCTTGTTAACTCTTATGTTAGCTGATTTTACTCTGTCTGGTTGTGGCTTGCCCCTCCTGCAGGCCTCTGTGTCAATTCTCCTTGAAGACCAGCTCTCTCAGAGAGGTGTTTGGGTTTGGAGAGCTTAGCACAGGATCAGCTCTGGGGTGCAGATAGAAACCAGAAAGATCTTGTCTCCAGCTGTCCCTTGGTTCCTATGTCCTGATGACTCTGCAAGGGTCCCTCTTGATCCAGTGAGTTTGAACAGAAGTGGTGGTTTTGCCTGTGCTCAAAGGTGTGTCAGCACTCCTGGGATACCAGTTCTCTCCTGGAGCCCTGTGGTCTAGGCTGAGGTTCCCAGGCACAGACTCCTGGTGGCCCAGGCAGAAGTCTCTACCCACAGACGGAAACCGGAAGGTTCAGAGGTTTCCTGTCCCCAAATTCTCCTCAGGACCTGTATCCTGCTTGTTCCGGGCGGGTCCCTGTGAGCAATGTTGCTCCCTTTAACTCCACTCCTGGCTTTTCCACACTCCTGGGAGGGTAGCTTTCTCCTAGTGCTCATTGGCTATGGACCCCTGGTTGCCCAGGTAGAGGTCGTCTTTCTTTCTTCTCTTTCTTTCTTCCTTCTTTCCTTTTGTTCCCTCCTTCCTTCTTTTCTTCCTTCCTTCCTCCTTCCTTCCTTTCTTTTGAAAAGGCCTCAAAATGTTGTTTTAGCTGGCCTGGAACTCACTCTTTAGACAAGGCTGGCTTTCAACTCACAGAGATCCATCTGTCTCTGCCTTCCAAATTAAATGTAAGTAATACCATGCCCAAGACAATAACTTTTAATAGTTTTCTCAGAATTTGGAATACCCAATTTGAAGATAGCATGGCTGGAAGAATCCTTCAATACTCATATGGAAGCCACATCTCAGAGTTTCATTACATCCTTTTTACCAATTCAATTTTCTCCCCTTAGGGATTTACTGGGGTGTTACAGAATACTAATGATACTTACCAGCCCTTACCAACCCATTAGCAGGTCCAGCTTTGAGATTATTACTTGAAAAGTAAGAAATCCCTTAAAAAAAAAAAACCAATTTTCCTGCTTATATCTTACATTGACACTATCTCCTAACTCTTCAGCTTCCTTTCTGAGCTAGTAAGCTTTTGGATTACTTCCACACAGAGGATGAAAGAGGAGGATGCTAGCGCTCTTCCAAAGTCACATTAACTATGAACATAACAACACCTGCATGTCATCCCCTATATTTATGGGATCAAAATTGTAGGTGGAGAAAGGTAAAGGCTGGCCTGTGAGAACATAAAATATTAAAGAGCAGCCACTAGGCCCTAAAGAATTGGAGTAGACCTTTCCCTCAGATTTTTCAAGTTATGGCCACGAAGGCAACCTCCATCCTCATCTCTTGGGGCATCGGTGTTTTACTTGCAAACACAGAGAATTACCTTGAGGTAATATTATCATTCCTAATACATTCCAGAGCTGCTTGCCTGATTAAAAAGAGCAGAGATGGTGAAAAATGGAAATTGTTAAATGAAAAGTTAGCATCACTTCCACACCTCTATCTGCTAAAGAGAAAAATAGAAATTAATTCTTGCTAATCCTATTGAAATATATGATGAACTAAAGTTTTCTTCCTGTCTGACTTAAATTACTACATTTTACTATTTACTTATTTACTTTTAATTAATTATTTAAAGACAGCATTTAACTGTGTAAGATAAGTTGGCATCAAATTCTCAATCCTTCTGCTACAAAAGAATTATGAGGATTACAAGTGTGTACCACCATGCCCACTTGATATTTTTTAAAAGAATCTCCAAATTTTGGGAGTACAAACAATCAGAATTAACACTAAGCACAAATCTAAGTATGTAAAAAAAAAATACTCAATATGAAATGCTTTAAATAAATTATACAGTATAGCAAAAAATGTGTGGGCTATTGGAGCATTCTCATTCCTTAGCTGTGTCTTGAAAGGTTGAAATAACCTAAGTTACAAAGTGATAGTTGTTCCTACTGAGCATAGATGATTTACAATGTTTATACAAGCAGAGATGTTAGTTGACTACAGTTCATGAGGAAGGAGGATTTTGAACAAAGTCAAGATGATGCTGCAGTAGTAAAATGTACATGCCCTACAGCTATCTGATAACAGCAAAATCACTGAAGTCAAGCCCAATCAAAACCAACTGGAAAACACTCATTCAGTAGTTTAACATCAGAAATGTCACTGCTTGTTTCATCGCTTATTGTTTTAACATAAAAATTACATATTTATCACAATAAAGGAAATCAAATATGGAAATTCCATATTGGCATTATCCTTGCACACATAATTATAAGCATACATTATTCACCACAACTGCAATCAAAGTCTGTTTTTAATTTGCATTTTTATATAATAGAATACTAAATAAGCATCCGGTACTGTCATTTCTGCTTTGTTTCATAATATTCTAATTTATATAATATGGAATTCAAATCTCCTTAAAACTTGCCAGGTAGGATAATGCCCTGAGCTTCTATTATTGTCAATATTATTATGAATAAAAATACAAAGCAAGGTTCAAGCAACCAATTCCCATCCCCTTAAAATATTTTTTCCTTAGATACCATAATCTCTTTTAATATCACAAAAAATCTCTAGTATATATTATGCTTGATAAATCATTTTTCTTCTATGTTTAGTGTTTCTCTATCTCTGCTAGCCTCTCCACCCTAACATTTCCGTTTCATAGACTATCTCCAAATTCTATTGAGCTTAGATGACTGCACACAGTAAGTTCCATTTTACTTGGCTACAATCAATTACAGGAATATAGATGATTTACAATCCAAATCATTTGAGCTCATACATTTCACATAAAGTAAAACGGAGTTGACAACCTCACTTGAAAATGTTAAAAGGGTAGTCCAAGCTTTCATGCAGTAGTAAGTGATTTCTTAGTTAAATCCGAATGAATTTGAATATGTAATTAAACCAAAATATATTGCAGGTCTGGATTTTGTGGAATGCACAGCGTGAGATCATCATCACTGAAATTAACTGTTTCATTAATTAGCTAAGTCTCAAAACTTTCTTTTTGATTCAGTTGGATCTTCATCTTTCTAAATCTTTTCTGGAAATAGGATTGTTTTTCTGAGAAAAAAACAACATTTTATTTTGACTGTTAAATATCTTTGTAGTTTCTAAATTGTCTAAAAACTCACTTCATCTGTTATTTTCATATCCTATTTTACTGCTTCCCAGAGGTTCTTTGGAAGTGGGTAGAGAAGGAAGGTATACTTTGTTACATACAGGAGATTAGGTGTATGTAAGGAGGGAAGACACATTTTGTTACATGGATGGGGCCAGTAGGAGAAACCTGAGCAATAAGACAGACTTTGGGCTGCTTCTTACATTTCAAATGGTATGGTATAGGTCATGACAACCTCCTCACAACTTAATGCTTGAGTTATTGTAAAGGTACAATTCTGAACCTTCACAGAAAAAAAAATGTTTTTAGCACGATAAGAACTGACTTCCTAAGAATTTGAAGAACATATTAAGACTTACTTCCAATGGGATGCCTGGGAAGAACAGGGGCTAGATGTCTTAACTTGGAGCAAGAGTCAAGAAATTTAAATCTCTTATAATAAACTTGTATATCAAAATTAATAAAAAGATTAAAATTCACTAGAAGAAAAGAAAAATAGTATTTACACATACAAAGCTAGATATGAATATCAATTTACTAATGTTGCTGTTATTAAGTTAATCATCATGCTCTTATTTTATATGATATCTTGTTAGAAATAAACAACAAAAAAAGCCTTATTCTAAGTACTACCATTTTGTTTTCAGACTCCACTTAATCATATGGAGAAACTAAATCCAAGATCACGGGCCACAGGAGAGCTAATAGTTCACTTCCTATCTCAATGACAACTTGGAAGAGAACAGTTGTCTAAGTCCAGACATCTCAAGGACAGCTTCTCCATCTTGCTGGCTGGGTCAAACTAAGTTCAGATTCCTAGGCCCAGGACCTACTCCTAGCCTAATTGTTGAAAACTCCCTTGCTCAACCACTTATGTCAAAACGTAATTGGACAATGCTACAGCCTATCCTGTTTCCCCTTGCTTTGTGGTGCCATCCTTAAATTTGCTATGCAAGTTTTCTTCAGAGTGGCAGTTCAGCTCTTGAGTCTGCTCTGAGGCCTTAACTAATCACTAGCAGCTGGATTACAATAAATTTTTTGTCATCTTCATTGACCTGGTGTTTGGGTTATGTTAGATTTAAGTGGTCCCACAACAGTCTAACAAGGAACAGAAGATTGTATAAAATCATATTCAGGAAGGAAATTTGTCCAACAGGCCAATTGCTGAGAAAAAAACTCTTTTATTAAATAAGTAATTCTGTCAAATTCAGTATAAAAATAAAAGAAACAATTGACTTCACCCAAGAGAAAGCTAACACATATTATGTGAGATATTATAGAAAGCCACAGGCTTCAGGAAATTCTGATAGGTAAGATAGTGTCTGAGAAAAAGCATCACTAAGATGCTTAATCTAACACTTGGTGAAATGTGTAATTCTTGCCTGTTTTTATTTTGTTACTCTTCATTTTATGTTCAACATTTCAGTGGAAATTATCACTGAAAATGCTGCTCAATTATTTTCAAGTACTCAATTATGATGTTTTCCAAGAATTATATTCAAACTACTTTCAGGAACTACCTCATTCATTGTTATACCCCCTTTTTAAAAAAATTGTATTTCCTGACTTTCTCTTGCTATATGTTTGTTAGTAATGCTGAGAACTCAAACCCAGGACCTTATGCATGCTGTGTAAACACTCTATCACTGAACTACTACAACACATTCATGTAGCAGTCTAGTTTTAAGTTTATTTGTTTTGGAAATGACAGACTATAATTTATAAATCTAGCTTCCAAAAGGTAGTATGCCTGAACTGTTCTTAAATGCTCACATTGGTCTTGTCTAATAAATTTAATGATACTCAAGGTGAATCAAAGATTTATAGGTATTTGTTAATTACTAAGCAGTTGTGCAGAAAGAATAGAAATTATGCTGTTTCCACAGGAAATAATGAATAATGATGTATGTGACTTAATACTTTTTTGAGCCTGAGTTCATTCTGAAGAAGGAACTCTGGCATTCTAGCAAGAGAGAAGCCAAATGGAAAGGTGGGATGGCAGCATGGATTGATACTTCTTCGAGTTGGGTTATGCCAGGCATTTAGGGCCCAGAAACCAGGAACAGACAATGATATCCAAGAAATTTCTGAAAAAAAAAAAAAAGTCAAAAGCCTTTGTTACCCAAATAAGAAACCCTTCATAGAGAATTTGGGGAATTTAAACTTGATACTGTAGACCTCAAGCAGTCACTCATCCACCAATTACTGAGTACCAGGAAGGTCTTCTTGTCCTGACAAGATGCAGAGGTAAACAAAGCTAGTACCTATCTTCAGAAACATTATCTTCTAAGGGACAAATGATAAGAAAAGTCCATAATCCTATTACAGAGAAATGATTGTCATAGTAGAATCCAGATCCACATTGTCTTGGCACTCGAAGAAGCAGTAAGTCAAACATTGATTGGATGAAAAAAAAAAGCTAAAGAAAATCAGTGGTTATAAAACAAAATATTTCATTATGAGGCATGGAATCAATTCTTTAACATGTGATTAAAGAAGATACATTAGCCATAAATAAGGTACTTTAGCCAGTATTCTGTAATTAAAACAAAACACCAGATAAAACTGTACTTTATCTTAAGAAAGTGGCTTGTTGGCTCACAGTTTTGATGCCTGAAAGTTTAAGCAAAATAGTGTTTGATATATTGATGTCAGTGCTGGACAAACCACTTTAAACTGGACCATGAGATGGCATGTGGCTCACTATGGAAGCACATGAGAGATTGAGAGGCCATAGGAACAGAGATGGATGAGACAAGAGACAATTCAATCATGATCTCTCTCTCTCTCTCTCTCTCTCTCTCTCTCTCTCTGTGTGTGTGTGTCTCTGTCTCTGTTTCTCTCTATCTGTCTCTGTCTCTGTCTCTCTCTCTGTCTCTGTCTCTCCCTCTGTCTCTCTTTATCTGTCTCTGTCTCTCTGTCTCTCTGTCTGTCTGTCTCTCTCTCTCTCTCTCTCTCTCTGTGTCTGTGTGTGCGTGTGTGTGTCTGTGTTTAGAGAGGAGAGTTTAGGGGTTATGTGGTAGATATTGGAACTGCCTCTAAATGCAAATAAATAACATTTGTGCAATTATGTGATGAAATTAGAGCTAGGAACACAAAATGTAGCCCATGTTTTTTTGTCAACTATCTAGTCTTAAGTCACATACACATTGAACATTAGTCATTGAGACTGAAAAGCTTAATATCAATCCCAGATAACTTTTATTTCCAGAGTTAAAACTTGGGATGATATTTAACATTTAAATTACTGAAAAATGTACAAGCTTTTAAAACACTTAGGAAATTACTTAATTTTTGGAATTGAGAAATTGAATAAAATTCTTTGTTGTCCAGATTAACACTGTGCTTATTAAAAAACATCGTTAAACAAGAGCCAATAGAGGAGACTATGATGAAATCAGGAAGATTCTGAAAGAAACTGAAGTAAATAACAATCAAATCAGAGTTTATCAATTCATGAGAACCTGGGTTAACCACAATCAATACCATAAGTAGCAATTCTTTCATTTTAGTTCATGGTGTAAAATTGATAAAATTCACAATTGATAAAACACAATTTTTCAGTTGTTCCAAGTTTAACCATGTAAGTATGAGTGTCTCAAATAAAGTAAAATGGGTGAGCAGGTAATTGAGTAATTTTAAAAGGGGGGGGCATCAGAGACTTAGTATTTATTATGTCTAGAAAGAGACAAAAGAGGGGGATTTATTGAGTCATTGCCTCAGTGAGTGTCTAATTCTATATTATCACAATTAATGTTTTACATGTTAATTTATACATTATTTAATTTTGATTACTAAGATACTATTATCACTCATCAAAAATAGTACCAGACATTTCCTTTTCCTCTTTTGATGAAGTCCTAAACCCAGAGTACATGGAAAATTTTCTCTAAATAAACCCTTCTAACTCAGATCGAAAGAAGTGGATGACCCTCATTTTATTTTATGTTAACAGTGCTGGGTAGTGGGATTTATGGCTAAGAAAATTGGCTTGTTCTTTCAGGCAGTACCTCACCATCACTGGATAAAGCTAACATCGGACATGCTGTCAGGGATACCTGACTTCTGTTTATTTCACAGGTAATTAATAGAAATCGCTTATATTCTGCTAAAAGAGTCATTCCAAGAAGAAATAGAAAACATCAGAGAAAGAAAATATGAGTTGATCTTGTCAGCAGCAAGGATTTCTCGGCAGGAGATCTCACTGTGGCCTTCATTATCACAACAACCAATAGGGGTTGCTATAGAAACCATACTGTTAACAAGCTAATGGAACAAGGCAGAGGCAAATAAATGATGAAACTGGGAGGGAGGGAAGGGGGAGACTGGAAGGTTTGGTTCTTGTAAATGAGCCTCTGATTTTTTAAATCTTATCTTGTCTCTACTCTTTTTTGTTTTATTCTGTTTTTTTTTTTTTTTTGCTTGTTTGCATTTTGTTTGTTTGTTTTTAAAATTAGTACCACATGAATAACAGATAACCAGTAATAAGAACAATATAATAATTCAAATTCCCCTCTCAGGGATCTTTATAATTGAAAAACATGAAGTTATAAGCAAGAATAAATGCATACTTTAAAATTTAGAACCTTAAACTCCAACATGATTTGAGTAACTAATGAGGTATCTGCTAGCCCTAATGGACACAAATTCTACATATTCTGTATCTTAGCAAGTCAAGTGTATTTGAGAGGTTGAGGCAATGTAACAAACAGATAAAATACATCATCTCAGTACAGCTAATGATTAGGTAAGAAGGAAGAAACTGATTCAAAAATATTTTTAAACTACATACCTAAATTAAAATATCATAAAAATCCCTATGAAACCTCAATTTCAGGTAACTGAAAGGTATATTAATTTGACCTTTTTCCTATTAGCATTCATGTAACACCAAAGAGAGGAAATTATATCCAAAGCGTATAGAATACAAAGTGTATTTATTAGTCAAGTCCTCAGAAATTGTCATATAAAAAATATTTTCTCGTTTTTGTCTTCAATAATTACCTTCTAGTTTAAGCCTAAAGCACTCGTTGTAAAATTAATCTCTTACCAGGGGATTTCTGTGCATCTAGATAGAAAGAAATGTACGCATTTACTGTTAGCCCTCCTGAAAGGAGAAAAGGTAACAGTTATACACCCTCCGTGCTTTAGCAGTGTACATCCTTCAACAGTCTACGAATATAAACAAGGCTGAATCCGTGCCTCGCATTCAAACTGTAATGCATCAGAGCCTCGATGCTATGTTTTCCCATAGTAAATCTCTGATTATTTCTAGAAGTCTATAAAGCAGGTGATCACATGTGATAACCAATGCTCCCCTATGCTATAACCAGAATGTGAAATTTGTCTTCTTATTTTTTATTTTGCTTGATTCCACTGTTTTTCTGCTTACAGACACAATTATTTCTTACTGTGGCCCTTATTTGTGGGTCTCTTCATAGGATCGCAGAGCCCATAAAGTGATTGGAAGAATGGCTTACACTTCAGTTTCACCTTTGTTTTCATTTATTAAATATTGAAATAAATGACTCACTGTTTACTCAAACAAGACCTACTTGTGGCCAAACTTGCAAAAAGTGTTACATTTATGGTCTCTGTAGCTAAGTTCCTAATAGATTCCTTCTAGGCTCTGCCCCACAGTTACCTGGCAACTGCCAGGTATGCCTGCCTGACTACAAAAGGAGTTGTTTGGCCCCTCCTCAATCTCTTGCTCTTACCCTCTTACTCTCTGCCCCTTCTCCCCCTCACCCCTTTCTCCCCTTCCCCCTTCCCCCTCCCCCTCTCTCCACATGGTCCCTCTCTCTTCTCCATCTCTCCCTCTCCCTCTCCCTTTCCCTCTCCCTCTCCTTCTCCCCCCTCTCTCTTCTCTTCTCTTCTCTTCCCTCCTCACCTCCTATCTCTACTCCCTTCCCAACTCTATTTAGCATGCCCTAAATAAACTCTGTTCCATACTCTATCCATCCTATGGCTGGTACCTCAGGGGGAAGGGATTCCTCAGCATGGACCAGCAGAGACAACCCCTCCCACCTCACCACACCTGCCTCTACCAAAACATATCCTGGCCTCTTTCTCTTTTCTTATAAAACACAACATGATAATCCTTCTAAAACTGAGAAGGAGGAACAGGGAGGTGGATTGAAGAACAGAAGGAGATGATGTTATTCATTTCTACAAGTAGAAACAAAGTTGTTTGGGCATGTAACGATTTCAATCTTCTTTAAAAAATAAATCCACACCAGAAAGCAATATTTATAGATCTGTGACTCTACTTACTACTTAGGCAGTATGTTTTTATTTGCAGCTCCTGGGAGCCACTGATCTTAGGCACTTTGGTTGTAGATATTATATTAAGTTTGAAACACTAAATATCTCCTTTGAAGACTTGTCTTAATATAAGGGTCAGTCTATCCACTCTGTATTCAATTCCCTCTTCCACTTGTAGAAAGAGAAATAACTAAACCTTTTAAATAATGTTTTTGTCCTGCTTCTACCTATATAGTGAAAGTTTCAGAATTTTTTTTTTGTATAGCATTTTCTTTCTTTTTTTTTTCCTCCTTTTTTATTTTTGATACTTTATATACATTTCCAATGTTTCCCCTTTTCTGAGTCTCCTCTTTGTATACCCCCCATCCCCTCCCCAACCCGCCTCTAGGAGGGAATTCCACC